>JARYHS010007397.1:32500-39145 GCA_031002005.1 Vandiemenella viatica
CAAAGAATTGAATCTAGATCAATTAGAAGATTGTCGGAGCACACATTTTCAATGAGGCAGTTTTCAGCGACGTGATCTGTGCCTAGGATTTTTGTTAGCAGGAGGTATGTACCAGTTGTTGTAATCAGTGTTTACGTTATTTTTTGTCTTGTTTCTTTTGCCACTCGAGAGAATTAGACGATTAGCAGTTGTTAGGAGAGGTGAAGTTGCAGTTTACGGACCAGGCACGATGTGCCTTGTAAGTAACCAGAGACATTCCGAAATAGCGAAAACTTATTATTCGTAGTTAATTTGTTTAACAACAAAAGCGAGCGATTAAATAAATGTTTGTTTTTATTATATCGTAAACATAGAATATACTCTTTATCCACGTATTGCGAACGACTAAGAAGTTATTAAGGTGTCGAAAGAAGAAATAAAGAAATTTGTTCGAAAACATACCGCAAACTGATTGCGTGCAATTAAATTCATACATACCGTACTGAAACGCTGCTACTACTACCCGGCGGGTATTTCAGAAAGAATTATCCTTCGTAACGAAAGTAATACTTTGACGAAATACCCTATCAAATGGAAATTAGTGATTTCCAACGCTGTCCCTTTTTTTTTTTTTTTGTTTTCTTTATCCTTCGTCTCTGTCTATTTCTTTAATTTACATTCACATACTGCGCTTGGTATTGACAATAAGTATTACTGTTTACGATATAATGAAAACATATGTCTCCGTTTGGTGAAAAGGCAGTACACTGTGGCGATAAAAGTGTGTGGTGAGTAAATTGCAACTTTAACGAAGGGAGCTATTAAAGGAAATAAGATGAAGCAGATTAATCTCCTAGTGTCGAAAGACATTTGCAATGCGTGATAAGTAGCGCTTGGTGGTTTGCAGCGGCATTCCATGGAAGCACCGTGTTCCGGCATGCGCCGCAAGATGGAGATACTGGCGGAAGTCGTACGAGGTACATGCCGGTACGGAATACGACGGCACGTACGATCTTCAAAGTGGCATAACTGCCGAACGGAGTGAGCTGCATGGCTGAAATTTGCTCCACAAATGCATTGCGTTGGGCCAAAGCCGATTTTGCCATTTGGAGCGTTGTTCAACAATTTTTTGCCGCCCTCCCGCCGGAATAAAGAGGGCCAAAAAATTTTTTTTTCGAGCTAGAGCATCGTACTTAGTCTCATTGTGTAGGCCTCGTCGAGTAGAGTAAGAGGGTATTTTTTGTAAATTTTTAAAATGAACAGGGAAGGCGTGAGAGGCGCTCAAATATGTGAATGTTTTCGAGGGCGCATCAAGAGCAGTGCCGGAGGAAGTGAACGCAAGTCAACAGCGGAAGACAAAGAAGGGAAAGGTGAAGGGTTCTTATTAAAAACCACTAGCACTATGAGAACAATAAGCGATATTTGTGATTCAATATAAGATTAAAATTTGCAATAGCAGCTGTAACTGTTATTACTGCAAGCAAGACCAAATGCAATATTATACAATTATTTAGACAGTAAGTCAAAGTGTAACGGTACTGTATGCCAAATTCCTTGCATGTAGATATTTTGTACAAACACTGTGTAAATCAACAATGTAACAATTAATACTTAGGGCCCAATTTAGTCAGTAAGAGGGTAAATAAACAAAAACTAAAAAGGTGAAGGGCCGATTAGACAGCAGCAGGATGCAGCCTCGACTCGTTGTAAGAATTATTGCAGTATATGTGGAATGCTTGTGACACACACCAAAAAACAACAACAAAATATTCAGAACATAATAGTATCATTCTTACCTCGGGAACGGCTGCCGTAGAAATTTCAGTTAATGTGCGCTGATGTTATTTAGGTGTACTTTCGATTTCCAGCTTGGAAGTCCCGTTAACAAACAGTTTTCAACACCTGGGAGCAAAAACAGAAACAATTTCAATCATATTAATAATAGATTAAGTTAATGTACGTGACACCCTTGGAAAATTAGAAGGTTACACGCACAAAAATTTCTAACACCTCGCCATTTTGAGACACCAGTGTTTCTTCTATGGTTGGCGTAGGGAGACGTTAGCTTGAACTACAATACATATTTATGTAGTGAAAGACTCATTTGAAGAGAAATAAAAATAACATCGTGTTATTAGGAATTAATAATAATGACAATCATAGGAGCTGATTATTTCAAAGTACTATTTATGCATGAGTTTTATTTCAACGACGCCAGGTGTTATATCGTTAGGCGATAATTATATATATTCAATGTATAACAATTATGGAGCGTTCGGGCAGGGGAGAAAATTTTGTGTGTTTCATTAGTGGTGAGGACAAAAGTTATGAAGATTTACATTTGATTATATGAACTAAGCTGCGGCGTCCTGTTGTTCGGATTCAACGTAAACATGTGCATAGCACGCGTCCTGTTTTGAAACTGTCTATATATTTAATGGAATGTAACAATAGTAAATGAACCAGTCATGTTATTAGATGTAATTAGGGCTACAGCGCAATCAATGGGACTCATCAAGGAATTGTCGTTTTGGTCTGAAAACTGTTACACACGTTCCTTGGGTGATATTATTTAATATATGTTGCTCTTAGAGCTGTAAAACTTATACATACCTTAGAAACTTAAGTGAAAAAGTGACTTTACGTTATACGACGTGTGACTGGGAGATATACTATATCGACGTATAACAATCATGCAGATGTTCTTGGAACGATATTATTTGAGAATATGTTGCTGTCACAGCCATTAAAAATGTATTCATGGACAAATTTGCACAATTTTCAATCGTAAACAAACGATAGACGCCATAATTACGTACACACATGCCAGAGACAATACTAGCACATGGCATTTATGAAAGTAGGTTGCGGTAATATTAACGTAAGTGGCAGTATTCGTGTTTTAACATCGGGTTGAAGGAATTTAATATTTACAAATGTTTTCAATCTCAGGTTGAAATGCAGAATGTACCAGAATGGCACATAGTCTTTGTTTCTAAAACAAAACTCTGTTGAAAACTTTGTTAAAGATTTAATTTTTCTTTATTTTCAAGCAGCATTTTGGATATGTTGAAAGACAGGCTGATCCAGAAATTGAAATTAATTTAAAAAATTGAGCTACCGTGATTTTGACCAGAATTATTAGCGCCGCCTGAACAGAGGTTGGGTGGTGTGCGACTTTCCCCACCCACGAAAAACTGTTACTGACCTTTTGAAATTTGGATTAACTGCTTCCTTATAGTGTCCTCTTCACGTTGTACACTCTCCTTTTGCAGAAAAGTCGCCACGAATTAAATTAAAAATGCCTAAATATGACACTGCAGCGCTGCTATTAGTTGCCGCCGGCGCTGCGAAATCAATGATAATCTCTTGAAATGTTGGTTTAATTCTTTGTTGTAATATTTTCTTGCCGTTTTAGCTTCACTCCGTTGCAAAACGTCGCATAAAATTAACAGATAGAAATTTTTTATTCGAAATGCAGTACTACAAGGCTCACCATCTTGGAATCGATATAACCAGTCAGAGATAATCGATTGCTTCCGTAGTAAAGAAATGCATAGTTTGTCTCTGGTTTGCCACATGGCCTGCCAATTTATGTTGATATTATCCCTGTACCGATAATTTTTGTGTCATTTTTATAGTGATGCTAACATTTCGCGGTTGCGGAGCATCCCATATTTCGGCATTTTTAATTTAATTCGTGGTGACTTTTCCAGAAAAGGAGAGTGCTAAACGTGAAGAGGACACTACAAGGAGGCAGTTAATCCAAATTTCAACAGGTCAGTAACGGTATTTCGCTGGTGGAGAAAGTCCCACCCCACCCCAGAGGTGAAGCAGGAACATTATACATCGCCGTATGCCTTTTCCCAGCCGCGCGTGGCTTAACGGTACGGCACTTTTCGAGTCAATTTTCTGAGAATTGATATATTTTACAGCTCCAAGAGCAACATATCCTACATAATATCACCCAACTAACGTGTACAACAGTTTTCAGGACAAAACTAGTATTCCTTGACGGGTCCCAGTGTCTGGGCTATTACCGTAATTAGTTTATCAGGAACTTGTGTAAGGATTTTGAAGATGTGTTGCATACTGAACATAAATACAGTTTTACGGTGCCGAATGAAGAGTAGATGCAATAACTGCATGAAATTTTATGGTGTTTAGGGTACGCCACTGCATGTGTTGTTTCACTAAGTTTATTGCTTGTGGAGTGATTGTAACATTTGAATTGTGTCCAACGCTGTGACAGATACACATGTGAGTAACGGCTATCTCATATAATTGTGGGAGTGTTGAAGTTAGCATTCTTATAGTCAATCATTTTGCTAATTGAAAATAGCATGTTTTTAATGTTCCCTACTTGGGATGTACAAATGAAATATGCCCTAGTAGATAAGAAGCTACATTGCAATAGCTACACATTATTACGTAATTCGTAAAATTCGGATCCGTGTTTTAATATCATCGCGTCTGCAGCGGAGTCTGAGATTTGGCGAAGTTACAGTTTCTATTGAGAAGAAGCAAAGAAAAATTTCATATAATATGTTTTTGAAATACATGTAATGAAATACGAAATAATTTGTATCACACCCCCTCTTGTTTTTCAATGGCAACGACTGTTAGAAAATATAAACAATATAATAAGCAAAGTAAATATATGTGCAACAAATACATTAGGAAATAAAAATTAAAATAGCGTGTCTGTGTGTCTGATGACGGGTTAAATAATACCTGAAGTATATTACCAGTATTACGATACTATGTGGCGCTTGGTGAAAGAAAATATTCACATAGAGTAAAATAGATTAATGTTTCAACTTATAAAGCAATACTTGTGTATTATTTAGAATTGAAAATACTAACGGATAATTGGGGTTGACTTGATTCTTTATTCATTATCAAAGTTTGTAGCTATAATATTCAGTGCTAGTGATAATGATTCACCTTGTGATAAAAATATGTACAGCACGAAGCAACTTTATAATTTAATACAAAAAATTGAAAACAAAAACATTGATAATAATTAATTAGAATAAAAAATAACAATGTATTACATGAGAAGGTAAATACAACTACCATCTAGTAAATGCACCTTTACAATTGTTACATGAAATTTTTCATATTACAGGTATTGCGGGGATTTAAGGCAATTGGTACACGCTCTCATCTTACGACGTCAATGTACTCAGTTTATGACGTTTCTATGTTCGCAAAGCGCAATACAAGAAAGAAGCGTTAAAGTATATACTTTATAATAGTCAGTGACATAAGAAATTGAATAACCTAACCAATTAAGCCGGAATTTTTCTTCAGGGAGATAACAACATGGTGTCTGTATGCATATAATAGATATCACTATCAATTCTACAATTATACGCACTGAAATTAATATTACAAACTTTCATTCATGCTCTGGTATTTATATTGTTTGTCGCCTAATGACGCACAACCATAGCGATGATTACCTGTATTTCAATTGTTAAGTACACTAATACATTAGGTTCAAGAAAGTGTTTCCGTTTCCCTATTGCTAATTTTTCGTGATAATTCGTTGAACACAAACAATCATGTCATTTACCGTTTCTAAATACTTTTATGTCAGCCCCTCGTGTCTCTTCGCCACAACAGGTTATCAAGCACAGGTACAAAAAGCCTTATTTTGTAGTTTTTGCTGACGATTACAGTAATGCGATTTCTTGAGTTGGTTTGCAAGGATGTCCAGTACTGCGAGAGATTGCGGCGTATGGTATCCCTCTTTGTAAGTCGTTAATAAAAGAAATCCTGGTCTTACCAATACTTGCAGGTTCTTTTGCAATCTATGATCGATAGCACGTTCTGGACGATATGTATGGCCCCCAGGATATCGTCAAAATCAGTGCTAAATTCAAATATTTACAGTTCTCGTAATACAACATAAAATCTGTTTTTCCTTTGCTTAAAAACCAAAAAACACACATTTCCTATAACAAAAACACCGTCCGGGACCAAAAATATCGCTTTTTCTATAACAAAAAGACCGTCCGGGACAAAGCCGAAGAGGAGGGTGGTGTAAGTAAGTAAGTTAGCCAGCCTCTTTATTCATTTCATTAGCAGCAAGCAACCAATGTATTTATTATAATTTTTATCCATCATATTATATATATTATTGTTTGTTTCTTTCTTTTTCAATATATCATCATATATTATATTATTCTTGTTATTTATTATTATTCACAATTTTTTCAAACATAAGTAGAAAAAGAAAAACACAACACAATCAAAACTTTTATTATGTATATATAGGAAAGGAAAGGAAAGCAAAACAACACCATAAACTTTATTATTACAAACAACTTTTACACTTATACGTACTATATACTACTCACAACAAATACAAAACACTCAAAATAACAATCCTAGTCACCCTGAAAAAAAATAACAAACACCATTTTCACCGATACGTAATTAAAAACTAGTAAAAAAAAATAAAAAAAACTAGCAAATGGGGGTCTCGTCTCGCGACAAGACGAATCCCCCAAGCTAGGGCTGAGTCTCAACAGATCGCAGTGTGGCAACTGCTCTACCGAGTACAACACCCCGCCCGGTACCTAAGTCGTCTACAGACGATTCCGAGTCCCGACATCGGAATAAAAGAACCCATGATCGACCGCTAGAGACTGGACG
>JARYHS010007399.1:0-12001 GCA_031002005.1 Vandiemenella viatica
TTCGCTGCCGGCAGTCTGGGGTCAAGTTCAGCGAATGTGCTGGTTATAGGCGGCTTTTTTGCCGTGACGTCTTCCATCGGGTTTTGCTGCTCGGCATCCAACACTGCACGAAATGTAGCTGCATTGGGCTGTATCGTTGCAGTTCTCCCCAGTCCGGGGGCAGTCCAGCTTCTGATGTCGGATCTATTCGGAAAAGATCAGGAGTCGGGCGGGTTTAATGGAGTTCCCGGTTCAAGGTAGATGGCTCAATAGCGAAGGTAGGCCATGGATATCCCTCGGACAGTGGAGAGTAACTACGAGAACACAGCGGATACAAGGATCCGGTTTATTAGACTCAGTCTCACAATACACAATGACAGATAGCGGAATGATGTTGCCTCGATGGTCAGGCATGAAGAGAGCTCCGTGTCCTGTGTGCTGCCGTTAAGTAGCTCCTCGTTGGTAACTCTGCCGTCGCTGTGGCGCTGGCATCCTGCTCACTACTTCTGTGGCGCAATCTAGTAGCGTAGCCCCCTACTCCCGATCAGACACATTAATTACTTCTTAACCAAAAGGAATGTGGCCAACAAATGTACACGAGAGTCAATTTTACTATTGAGGTCAAATGTGTTCCTGATTAAAAGAAATACATTCCTTAAGAGACATGTACCTCAATGTTTCTGGGTATTGTAACAGAGGTTATAAACATTTTCCTACTTATCAGTGATTGTTAAGGTTTCGATAGCAAATAAATCGCTGTGATTTAAGGCACATTATATTTGGAGCTGAAATACTTAAGCCCTATTCACTTCCCTCTGCATCTGTCAAACTCACAAGACGTAATCTCACTACAAATCTTTTTATCATCTGCAAACGACCTCACTTCAAGTTAAAAGCGATTAAAGGAATCATTCTTTAGAACAATGTATCCAATCGTGTGGTATTCCTACCTTTCCAGATTTCCTCCAACTGGCAAGTCTCATCGCGCTGACCCGCGATGATTTTCGACACCATATTTCAACATCTCTCTACCTTAGATGCCTTTCAGAGATCAATATCACGTTGTCAAATGTTACGATTTCCTGTTGGTAACTAAGAATCATAAACCTATAAGATTTGTTTACACTTTAATGAGGTATTGAACGACATCAAAATTTGAAAGAAGGAGGTTGTAAATAAATTGTCGAAGAAAAAGTATATTTAATTATGAAAACATAAATCACCACTTTTGTTGATAATCTACATATTATTTAAAACTAATCAGATTTCGGATGTGAGCCTGAGATCAGCTTGAGTCTGACCCCCCCCCCCCCAGGTGAATAACTGCTTTCTGCAACATTAGAGATGATTATAGTAGGAGGAGAAGGATGGACCAAGGAATAAACCGGGAAAACCCGTGACGTCACTAAGTGGTGGGGGGGACCTCCCTCCCCTCCCCTCCAATGGCGGCTTGGCGGGCCTAGTGCAGTGTTGCCACATTGACGGCATGACTACAGCATATATCAAATTAAACATATATAACTGTTATTTATTCTTTATTATAGCTGTTATTTCACTTATCTCCAACAATGTTAATCTGAAATCAGCGATATTATTTACGATTGTGTCCTATATGATGTAGATATTCCAGCTGCACAAATGTTGCAATGTAGCATATACACACATCCTACCACCAGGTGTCTCCACCGAACAGCCGATGCAACGAGAAACTTCATCTGCGCATGCGCCGGCCAGAGATATTCCACTTCGCCACGAAATCTTCTATCCTTGTCTTGCGGGGGAAAACCCTAGCCTAAGGCGTATTTGCACAGGTGTCAGTCGACATGTACGCACTTGCTCGGCCGCCGAGACCCTGTTGCGACATGCGCGATAACTTGCATAACTGTCGCTAGAGGTCAGCACACGGCAGAAGACATTTGTCGCTAGATGGAGCGGGTGTACCAATATGCGTGAAATATTTCGATGTTTGCTCGGGAGTCCGACAGGTTACGAAATGGCTCCATTACAGAGCGATACAGCTAGGCCATCCACCATTATGAAAGCATAGCTGGGTGCCTGGCTGGCGGACAAAGAAATTAGGGCGTCCAATACATATTGCAGAGTCTCAGGCTTCCAAAAAATTTCATGTGTATTTGTTATTTGTTCAGGGTCCTGCTATCGGGTTGCGCCATCGAAACCGTTCCAGCAGGATACATAGAAATTCACTGCGGTTCAAGAAGAAATTATTACGAGATGAGAATAATTATTATTTGTCAGTTTTCGTAGAACAAATATAAGAATCTTTTATGGTAGCCTAATCCCTCGCCAGAATAACGTGTTTTAAAAACGAAAATCGAAAATTTAGTTTTCATTCTGGGTGAACAGAAAAACTGCTTGAGTCTTTGTATTTAATTAAAAAATAAGACATAGACCATGAGAAAGCGTAACTTTTACGTTTAAAACGTGATAATAAACTATGGAATGTCCTGACTTAGCTCAAATTCATATCTATACAATGCAGTTCTGATATTCGAGGATGTTTATAACTCTGAGCGAATATAAGCATCAGTAAGGTGGGATTCCAATATAATTAATCGTTAACAGCGTTAATGATAGAGAGAATTCAACTAACGACCTCGGCAGTGTTGGGGCTAGAGTGCCGAAGGTCGCCGGTTCGAGTCCGGCCGCGGTGTTTAAGTGTTTTGTGAAAAAGCCGTAAAGTTACGTAATTTCCACGCCTAAAAAAATAAGTCGAAAAGCATAAATGTTTCCTTTTAACGGGAAAAAAAGCGTCACAAACTCCAGATATAAATTCTATGTGTACCTGTTTTCATGAAATTATTTAGCGTTCTAGCCTTGCATTCGAGAGGACGGCGGTTCCGGGCATCCAGATTTGGGTTTCCAAAATCACTCCAGGTGAATGCCGGGGGGATGCTACCTTCAAAAGGCCATTCCTTGCCCCCCATCCTTTCCCGTCTCTAAAGACCTCGCTGTTAACATAAATTCCGTTCATCAAAGCAGGCAGACATTAAAAATTAATTCACCGACGAAGAGACTGGAAACAATCTCACTTTTTCACATCATGATGGACTCATTATGAACAATATAATATAACTCACGAGTGTCACCTACAGACCGTGTATTTTAAAGGATGTATTAAATTATGTGTAATGAAACACAGACACTTTTTGGACTCAAAGAGGCATTGAAGGGGTTTACTGATGGATGTAAGTATAACCTCGATTGGTTGAGAGCCTCTAAACTAAAGCAAAGTTGTCGATTTGAAAACCAGACTCGTAATTGTTGCCATCCAGGTCAAACCTTTGTCGTTTGTCTATCCAGGCCAATCTATGTATCAATTCTGTTATGCTTTCGTAAGCAATCACAAATTGAGTGTCCTTAGCTGTACTTTGTCTAAAATTCCAATAAATCCCTTGTGACACATCAGTGATTGACACCTTTAACTGTATTTTACAGTACAGCACTTATGTTCCAGGAACGAAATACCGTCTGTTAATCTTACTAATTTCACACCTGTGGAATCTAAGTACGCCAGTCCTATGTGATAAAAAAATCGAGTCACGCTAAGCACAGAACATGCCTGAGACCAAGGTGGAGATGTAGAAAATTTACACACTCCCTTATGTGCCGGCTCCTACTGATAGTCTTTTACGCACTATTCCCAATTCTTTCACCAAGATCCACCCCTAGCCTCATCGCCAACATACGACCAGCACTTCCTCAAACCTCCTGTTTTCCAATGATTCCCACTCCAATCCCTGATCAGTTACCTTTTCTTCGTGCGTTAAAGTAAACCAAAAATTCGCAGAGTCTTCTGCTAATCAGTAGCCAGGTACCAAAATGTCCATTTAAGGTCGTTCTACTGCAGTTTTCCAGGAAAATTCTCCCCTTTTCCAGGAAATTATTTTTCAATAAATCAGGACCCAGGGGAGTTCTCCATTCGGTTTAAAATGTTCCCATGTAACGCCAACCTTCGGATTCAGGACCAAGTGTGACATTTGTTTATAATTGCATGCTTCATCCAACTAACCACGATAAAAGTGACATAATGCCGTTAGCTAACTTGGTCATCAAACAGACATCATAACCCACATTTTCATAGAAGACCCCCACACATCGACAAGTATCCATAGGTGCAGACACTAGTTCTATTGCGCCGAAGATAGTACCCACGCTTGAATTGTCGTAAATTGTTAGATCAAAGTGGGTGTTTGGATATTTTATCCACTCAGGCCTCATCATCTAAAGTCTAATGCCAGATTGTGGTCATTGCCAACTTAGGCTCCATACACCACTCAGAATTATTCCTCCAATATCCATTCTAACAGCATTATACACCACATACAGCCCCTGACACTCTTCCAATCTCCCAATGACATCCAGTCCAGTTCCTTTATTAAGGCACTTGTTGAATATTTTCCACTAATAAATCTAGCTGCCATATTTTGCACCTTGCATTTGATGTACGTACATCATGTAGGTCGGTATACCGGCGGATATAACCGCTTACTAGCGCAATGAAATTCCGGTCTTCAGTCCGGTCCTAAAAATGCGGTTACCGGTAATAGGTCCCGGTCGGGAAACTCCGGTAAACCAACGCGGTCCGCGCTTTTAGACCGGCGAATTGCGGTATTTCGGTCCGCAGTGGGGAAGGGTGGCCCCCTCCCGCCGCGCCCGCCCGGGCAGGTTGACCCAAAATTTGTCTTTGATGAGCTGCTATTAATAAATGACTTTTGGCCAAAACATTGCCAAGAGCTTAATTCCAGCCACCAGCTATACTGATGGCACATTAAAAATCAAGTATGTGTGGTGAGCACTGAGATGTATTGCTATCGTCTGCCTATCATGTAACACCTTAGTGTGGACGTCGTGTGTCGGGTCCCTTTCCTGCAGTTACTTGTATGTATGTGGTAACTTATGAAATTGTGGTATATGCATGGACATATGTGTGTGTGCGCGTGTTCCTGTGTGGTTATGTGTGTAATTATGGTGGTAGGAGTCTACTTGAGATGTTTCCATCAGTGGCCACCTATGTAGATGTAATCATTTGGGTATGATGAGCACCGAGGTTTGTGGCAAAGAAATGAAATATTTCGCACATCCTGTAAGCTATTCAGTCTGGACCTATGGTGTTCAGTCCTTTCCTCAGTATGTGTGTATGAACTGTGTATGCATGGACATGTGATTGTGTGTCTTTCTATGTGGCTGTGTGTCTATCACGATAGGATTATATTCGACTTTGAGATTTCACAATGACTGGCTACCTATGTGTTGATGTAATTAATTGATAATGTGATAAGTACTGAGGTGTATGGCAAAAACATGTCATCCTTTGCACACACTCTAACGTCTGTCTGATGGTTTTTTGGTCAGTTATGTTTGTGTGTGAGGTCTAGTATGAGTATGGGAGTTATGATATTTGTCTGATGACCATGTGACTACTGATACTCGTGGTACGTGGGGCAAATATTACTGAATAGCAGAAAAGGCTTGTGGCGTGGGATAGAGGTGGTGAACAGCTTTGTACATATTACCAACGATACTGAATGGCAGAGAGGTCTGTAGTGTGAGTTAAATGATATGATTTTGATGTGAGGAGTTTGTTACTTGGAACACATGTTAATGATGACTTTTTTTTCGTCAGTCTTGAGCCATGGGGGTTCTGTCCCACTTTTTCTTTTCCATGATTGGGCTCGTTGTTGTGTTGAGCTCGCTGTAGGCATGGATATATGTGTCTGTGTGCGTAAGTATGGTGATACCTTCCTTAAACTCATTTATCTGGACGTATGAATTGCTGTTCCTCCCATATGTTTGTGCTTGTGTGGAAACGTATGGGTTTGTGGGTGAGACCTAGTATGAATATGGAGGTTATGATATCTGTCTGATAGACAAGTGCCTATTGTAACTCATGGTACCTGGGTCACATGTTACTAAATGACAGAAAGGGTTGCGGTGTGGGAGAGATGTGGCTGTGATTTCAAACTTCACACATCCTGTAACTCTTCAGTTTTTCCTCCAGTTATGTGTGTGGTGATGAATGGAATTGTTTGAATGCATTGACATGTTAGTGTGTGTATGTATGTGTGTCTTTCTATGATTTTTGGCCAGTCATGGGTGTTCTGTTCCACTTTTTCGTTGCCATGATTGGGCTAGTTGTTGAGTCGAGATCGCTGTAGGCCTGGAAATGAACGTGTGTATGCGTCTCTATCTCTGTGTGTTTTTTTCGTAAATGTGGCGATACCTTGCTTGTGTGAGGTGACGTACAGATTTTTGGTTGAGACCTAGTATGAATATGGGAGTTATGATATCTGTCTGATGACCAGATGTCTACTGCTACGCGTGGTACATGTTACTGAATGGCAGAAAAGGCTTAGGTGTGGGATACACGTGGTGGTGCTGATATAAACAGTTTTGTACCTAGCACACATGATACTGGATGATAGTGAGGTCTATAGTGTGAGATAAATGAGATGATGCTGATGTGAAGAGTATGGTACCTGGAACATATGTTACTGATGATTTTTTGGTCAGTTATGAGTCATGGGGGTTCTACCCCACTTTTTCGTCGCCATGATTGGGCTGGTTGTTGTGTCTAGCTTGCTGAAGGCATGGAAATATGCGTCTCTCTCTGTGTCTGTATGCGTAAATATGGTGATACTTTCTATAAACACGTCTGTCTGGACGAATGATTTTGCTGTCCCTCCACTTATGTTTGTTTGTGCTAGTGTATTGAGATGTATGGATTTGTGGGTGCGACCTGATGGTCAAGTGTCTATTGCAACTCATGGTACCTGCGTCACTTTTTTTTACTGAATGGTAGAAATGGTTGCGGTGTGGGAGAGACGTGTTGATGGTAAATGTAATCAACTGGGCGTGATGAACACTATTTATGGTATAAACACTTAGGTTTATTGTGAAAACATGCCATCTTTTGCACACCTTCTATCTCGCCAGGCTGATGATATGTAAGGAGACTTCTGTTTTTCAGCCAGTCATGATGCAAGAGAGTACTACACCACTTTTTTGTTTCCATGATTGGTACCGGTAGTTGTGTTGAACTCTCTGTAGTCTTGGACATGTGTATCTGCGTCTCTCTTTGTGCATGTAAGCGTAAGTATGGTGATACCTCGTCTGTCTGATGATTTTGGTAACGATAGTTCTGTCCAGTTAATCAGTGGTAACGACAATTCTGCCCCCACTTCATCGTTTCCATGATGCTTGCTGTTAGTTCTGTCGACCTCGCTGTATGTATGTACAAGTGTGTGCGTGTGTCTACTTCCTCTGTTAATTTGAGTCTAAAATATATGGTTATATATTTTTTTTTTTGTAACAGTTTAACGTCCCTTTTTAACAACGTGGTCTTTAGAGACGGGCAAGGATGGGGGCAAGGAATGGGAAGGAATTCGGCCATGGCCTTTTGAAGGAAGCATCCCGGCATTCACCTGGAGTGATTTGGGGAAACCATGGAAAACCATGATGCTTGCTGTTAGTTCTGTCGACCTCGCTGTATGTATGTACAAGTGTGTGCGTGTGTCTACTTCCTCTGTTAATTTGAGTCTAAAATATATGGTTATATATCTTTTTTTTGTAACAGTTTAACGTCCCTTTTTAACAACGTGGTCTTTAGAGACGGGCAAGGATGGGGGCAAGGAATGGGAAGGAATTCGGCCATGGCCTTTTGAAGGAAGCATCCCGGCATTCACCTGGAGTGATTTGGGGAAACCATGGAAAACCGAAATCTGGATGCCCGGACGGGGATTCGAACCGCCGTCCTCCCGAATGCGAGGCCAGAACGCTATCCGTTACACCACCACGCTCGGTTATATGGTTATAGAATTATGCTCACCATCAACGTGTGCTTCTAACCATTGCTTCAGGGCTTAGGCAATCTCCCATTTGACTGTACTCTTTACAGTTTACTGCCGGTTGTGTTGGCATACGAATTGTGTTTCTCACGTTTTTCACTACATAAAAATCATTTAACAGAGAGGGTGATGAGGGAATGTACCAGAGAAGCGAAGGACTTGGATACAAACCCACAATCAGACCATTGTTTGTAAATAGTGTAGTATGGAGTCCAAATTTTTAGTACATCAAATGCAAGGTGCAAAATATGGCAGCTAGATTTATTAGTGGAAAATATTCAACAAGTGCCTTAATAAAGGAACTGGACTGGATGTCATTGGGAGATTGGAAGAGTGTCAGGGGCTGTATGTGGTGTATAATGCTGTTAGAATGGATATTGGAGGAATAATTCTGAGTGGTGTATGGAGCCTAAGTTGGCAATGACCACAATCTGGCATTAGACTTTAGATGATGAGGCCTGAGTGGATAAAATATCCAAACACCCACTTTGATCTAACAATTTACGACAATTCAAGCGTGGGTACTATCTTCGGCGCAATAGAACTAGTGTCTGCACCTATGGATACTTGTCGATGTGTGGGGGTCTTCTATGAAAATGTGGGTTATGATGTCTGTTTGATGACCAAGTTAGCTAACGGCATTATGTCACTTTTATCGTGGTTAGTTGGATGAAGCATGCAATTATAAACAAATGTCACACTTGGTCCTGAATCCGAAGGTTGGCGTTAGATGGGAACATTTTAAACCGAATGGAGAACTCCCCTGGGTCCTGATTTATTGAAAAATAATTTCCTGGAAAAGGGGAGAATTTTCCTGGAAAACTGCAGTAGAACGACCTTAAATGGACATTTTGGTACCTGGCTACTGATTAGCAGAAGACTCTGCGAATTTTTGGTTTACTTTAACGCACGAAAAAAAGGTAACTGATCAGGGATTGGAGTGGGAATCATTGGAAAACAGAAGGAGGTTTGAGGAAGTGCTGGTCGTATGTTGGCGATGAGGCTAGGGGTGGATCTTGGTGAAAGAATTGGGAATAGTGCGTAAAAGACTATCAGTAGGAGCCGGCACATAAGGGAGTGTGTAAATTTTCTACATCTCCACCTTGGTCTCAGGCATGTTCTGTGCTTAGCGTGACTCGATTTTTTTATCACATAGGACTGGCGTACTTAGATTCCACAGGTGTGAAATTAGTAAGATTAACAGACGGTATTTCGTTCCTGGAACATAAGTGCTGTACTGTAAAATACAGTTAAAGGTGTCAATCACTGATGTGTCACAAGGGATTTATTGGAATTTTAGACAAAGTACAGCTAAGGACACTCAATTTGTGATTGCTTACGAAAGCATAACAGAATTGATACATAGATTGGCCTGGATAGACAAACGACAAAGGTTTGACCTGGATGGCAACAATTACGAGTCTGGTTTTCAAATCGACAACTTTGCTTTAGTTTAGAGGCTCTCAACCAATCGAGGTTATACTTACATCCATCAGTAAACCCCTTCAATGCCTCTTTGAGTCCAAAAAGTGTCTGTGTTTCATTACACATAATTTAATACATCCTTTAAAATACACGGTCTGTAGGTGACACTCGTGAGTTATATTATATTGTTCATAATGAGTCCATCATGATGTGAAAAAGTGAGATTGTTTCCAGTCTCTTCGTCGGTGAATTAATTTTTAATGTCTGCCTGCTTTGATGAACGGAATTTATGTTAACAGCGAGGTCTTTAGAGACGGGAAAGGATGGGGGGCAAGGAATGGCCTTTTGAAGGTAGCATCCCCCCGGCATTCACCTGGAGTGATTTTGGAAACCCAAATCTGGATGCCCGGAACCGCCGTCCTCTCGAATGCAAGGCTAGAACGCTAAATAATTTCATGAAAACAGGTACACATAGAATTTATATCTGGAGTTTATGACGCTTTTTTTCCCGTTAAAAGGAAACATTTATGCTTTTCGACTTATTTTTTTAGGCGTGGAAATTACGTAACTTTACGGCTTTTTCACAAAACACTTAAACACCGCGGCCGGACTCGAACCGGCGACCTTCGGCACTCTAGCCCCAACACTGCCGAGGTCGTTAGTTGAATTCTCTCTATCATTAACGCTGTTAACGATTAATTATATTGGAATCCCACCTTACTGATGCTTATATTCGCTCAGAGTTATAAACATCCTCGAATATCAGAACTGCATTGTATAGATATGAATTTGAGCTAAGTCAGGACATTCCATAGTTTATTATCACGTTTTAAACGTAAAAGTTACGCTTTCTCATGGTCTATGTCTTATTTTTTAATTAAATACAAAGACTCAAGCAGTTTTTCTGTTCACCCAGAATGAAAACTAAATTTTCGATTTTCGTTTTTAAAACACGTTATTCTGGCGAGGGATTAGGCTACCATAAAAGATTCTTATATTTGTTCTACGAAAACTGACAAATAATAATTATTCTCATCTCGTAATAATTTCTTCTTGAACCGCAGTGAATTTCTATGTATCCTGCTGGAACGGTTTCGATGGCGCAACCCGATAGCAGGACCCTGAACAAATAACAAATACACATGAAATTTTTTGGAAGCCTGAGACTCTGCAATATGTATTGGACGCCCTAATTTCTTTGTCCGCCAGCCAGGCACCCAGCTATGCTTTCATAATGGTGGATGGCCTAGCTGTATCGCTCTGTAATGGAGCCATTTCGTAACCTGTCGGACTCCCGAGCAAACATCGAAATATTTCACGCATATTGGTACACCCGCTCCATCTAGCGACAAATGTCTTCTGCCGTGTGCTGACCTCTAGCGACAGTTATGCAAGTTATCGCGCATGTCGCAACAGGGTCTCGGCGGCCGAGCAAGTGCGTACATGTCGACTGACACCTGTGCAAATACGCCTTAGGCTAGGGTTTTCCCCCGCAAGACAAGGATAGAAGATTTCGTGGCGAAGTGGAATATCTCTGGCCGGCGCATGCGCAGATGAAGTTTCTCGTTGCATCGGCTGTTCGGTGGAGACACCTGGTGGTAGGATGTGTGTATATGCTACATTGCAACATTTGTGCAGCTGGAATATCTACATCATATAGGACACAATCGTAAATAATATCGCTGATTTCAGATTAACATTGTTGGAGATAAGTGAAATAACAGCTATAATAAAGAATAAATAACAGTTATATATGTTTAATTTGATATATGCTGTAGTCATGCCGTCAATGTGGCAACACTGCACTAGGCCCGCCAAGCCGCCATTGGAGGGGAGGGGAGGGAGGTCCCCCCCACCACTTAGTGACGTCACGGGTTTTCCCGGTTTCTGGCTTGAATCGGCTATCCCTTCCTACTTACTTTTCATACCCATTTTATAAGGTATCGCACACCGTACCAGCGATTGTAACCTCTTTCGAAACGGCACGCATTCGATCCCAGCTGCGGTCATCCAGACTTCGATTTATAGTTTCAGAAAATTACTCGAGACGAATGGCGGCAAAGTTCCTCTACGCTATTTGTCCCGAATCCTCTCCTGACTTTAATTACATCAACACTGATGATCCGTAAAACCCTAAAAAGGAAAAGAAACTTCTATGTCTAAAATCTAAATAAATGGCATTTTGTGCTATTCAGTGTTATAAATGTTCTATAATGGGTGCAAATTATTGAATAGTAAGTGTAATTATAAGATAAAAAATATTGTTTTTGTTTTATATAGAAATCACGTATTTCAGAGGCGTGATTCATGGTGTGAATAAAATTTTGTCAAGGTCGGAATTGGTTGAAACTTCATTATGTTCTGGCCACCGTGCCTGCTTGCAGTAGCCGAGGCCAGCAGACCCTCTGTGTGTGCGTCACACTAGTTGTAAACTAATAACTAAGTTGCGAGTGGCCGCTCGTGTAAACAAGAGGATGGTTAATACGCGGCTGCGCCCGGGCTCGCCAACCGTTTGCACAAACTGCCTCTCAGCAGAGAAAGATCATATCTCTCACCAGAGGGGTCGATGCAATAACCCCACATAAAATTAATATTATACGCTAACATCCAGTGCACGTGTGTCGGCAGCTCGAACCTAGAGTAAATCACAGCTGTTTTAAGTTAAGTGCTGGAAGCATTGTGCTGCATTTCTGCAAAAAAAAAAAAAGTATTTGCATAGAGAGAAATAATGT
>JARYHS010007400.1:0-24418 GCA_031002005.1 Vandiemenella viatica
CCGCCTCTTTTGGTTAAAGTCGCTGAGACAACATGATAGTATCTGGCGTTGATTCGGATTTAGCACTTTCGAGACCTGGTAGTGTAAGAAATGATTATCGTTAAGGATTTGGCCAGCAGGTTTGAAGAGATGGCGCTTCAAACATTCCTAATCTCCAGATTGTGTTCATAAGTCCTAAACCTCTGATTAGTGACTATAGAGTGAGGGCGCGAGACACTGTTGAAAGTGATTAGTGTGTCGGAAGGGAACGTTTAACTTATCATCTTCTGATGTATGCCAGAAGATATACCTGAATTCATTTCTTGTCCACATCACATTATATTGAACACATACACCACCAAAATCATTCATACATACAGCAACTCAGGAAAACGCGTTGTAGAACTTTTCGTGCAAAAAGAATTCCCTAGTAATTCCAAAGTAAATTAGTTAATCATTTGTAATGTCGATTTTCTGAAGTATTTGGGAATTATAGTGTTAAGCAACAAGTTGTGGGTTTAACACACAGCCTCGCTCATAGGTAAAGTTAATCCGATATTGCTATTCCGAATTCAAATTTTGTAGAATTATGACGCTTATATAACTGTTGTACGTACTCACCAGGAGTATTGTTGTTGTGTGGGATCGCTTAATTATAACCGTTTCCTACAGCCCATAAAATAGCAAAAAATACTTGATAAATAGATTGAGTTGGGATTCTACCGCAGACTAGCGACATAGTTTAGATTTTATATTATTTGAAAACATTCAAAAGTCAACGTTCATTTCTGACAGCGGAGTAATGTTCCATCGAACCACAAGAGAGCTAAGACAAGGGACAAGAGTTACGTTATTAATGCCTGTGTATAATATTTCTTTCCTCATGCCGTTAGAATTGGAATTCAAAGGTCTGGCATTAGTTCTGAGATAAAGTAACATCCGTCACCCATACTTTTATTAATTGGAGAGTGTAGATGAAGTAGTTTTGTATATATCACTCAGGTGTTTATGAGCCTGCGTTGCAGATGTTTAGGATCAAAAAGAACATATATATACTACTGTGACTTTGCAACGGTAACGCTCAGATGCGTCCTCTGAAAAAGACGCTCAGATGATTACAGGGAACCCAATTCCTTGCAAAGGTCCTCGGAATTTCCCTCCCTATTCTTCACTGTAATGCCGACCGTTTTCTGACAAAAACTGTAGGTCCAAACTCTTGAATTCAGTACACAATAGGTTCGATTTCATCGGTAAACCATAATGAGAAAAATCACAACTTTACATGTGAGGAGTACACAATACCAAAGTATTGTTGAGAACATTTCATCGTTAGAAATTCTCGCATAGCTGATAACGATCTAGACTTCTCCAAAATGTGTCTCTAAACCGGCCAGGTACTGCATGGCGTCCGTGAACAACTTCCCTGTAGTCTTGTGTAGTTCGCGAACGTACTAGTTCGGAAGAGCGCTCCCACAGGCGAACTAGTTCGCTCCTTAGTTCGTTTGATTGTTTTCCGAAGACCGACTATTGTTTTAGGTTATTTATCACTATGTCATCTAAAAGGAAACAGTTCACTGTGGACACATTTCACTGAAGACAAAGAAGAAAAAAAAACTGTTCAACATTAACAATTATTCCAGAAGTCACAAACGGAAATTTAACGAAGAATGTGAAAACAAAGCATGCTTTGATCCCATTAACAATTAAAAAACAACCAACGATAACCACAACAAACCATAACAAACAAAAGAGCGCATGCAGTAGCGGTAGCAAAGCGAGCGAACGATCTGTCTTCCTAGAATCCGAGAGAGAGCGACCTAGTTCGCTACGGAGCTGCGAACTAAACTGATCGCTCCCAGTCCCGAACTATCATGTGTAAGTCTACTAGTTAGTTCATCACCATTCGCCGCTAGGGTTACCAACATTTTTTCGGTTTACTATAGTATTTTTTTTTTTTTTTTTTTTTTTTTTTTTTTTTTTTTTTTTTAGAATAAGCTACAAAAATGAAGTAGACCGACTATTGCTTTAGGTTATACAAAAAGAAAAGAGAAAAAAAACTGTTCAACATCAATAAGTCTTGCAGAAGACACAAAAAGAAATTTAAAGAGGAAAGTGAAAACAAAACACTCTTTGATCCCACTAACAATTAAAAGACAACCATCGATAACCACAACTACCATAACAAACAAAAGAGAGCATACAGTAGCGATATCAAAGCGAGCGAACGATCTGTCTTTCTGGAATTCGAGAGAGAGCGACCTAGTTCGCTTAGGAGCTGCGAACTAAACTGGCGAACTATCATGTGTAAGTCTACTAGTTAGTCCATCACCATTCGCCGCTAGGGTTACCAACATTTTTTCGGTTGATTATAGTATTTTTTAGAATAAGCTATAAAACTATAGTATACTTCAAAAATATAATATTTTACGAAAGAGTAGAAAAGGACTTTTTTTGCTTGTGCTTTACGCCTCGTCGACGGCGAGGTCACTAGAGGCGGGATGGGACTGGGGCAAGGAACGGGAAGGAATTCCGCCATGGCCTTTTTGAAGGAAGCATCCCGGCATTCGCCTGGAGAGATTTTGGGAAACCATGGAAAACCCAAATCTGGGTGCACGGAGAGAATTCGAGCCCACGTCCTCCCGAATGCGAGTCCAGAAAGTTAACCGTTCACCCACCACTCTCGGTAGTAGAAAAGGACAAAAGGTATGTTTTATTATTTTATTTTTTAAGCTATATTTTTTGCTTTTCTTGCATCTTATCTTGCAACGGTAACGCCCGATGGATCTTCGTCTAGAAGTCACTGCAGATTGCAAGCTAACTGATTCCTTGCAGTGGTCGACAAGACGTCCAACTCTTTGCTCCTGCAGCTCTACTGACTACCGTCAATGCAACTAAAACCGTTAACTCTGTCATTCAATACTTGTATGGGTTCGGAAACATCTATGAAACGGCGGCAAGAGAGTAACAACTTCTCATTAGAACAACACTTTTATTTAGCATCATGCATCATACACACATACAGAACCCGCTTCTTCCACCACTCAGTCTTGTCTCCCCCACACAAAGACCTCTCCCCCAGCCCACAGCTGTGCATTCCAACGATCTACATCTACATCTACATATATACTCTGCAAATCACAAAACTGTGGGTGGCAGAGGGTGCTCAGCACCAAACCTAATCTCTTTGTTGTGCATTCCAATCCCTAATGGTACGAGGGAAAAAAGGAATTCATATAAGAATCAGTGCGGCACCTTATTTCTCTAATTTTATCTTTCCTGTCATGCCGACCCAAATAGGTTGGTGGACGAAGTATTTCACTACACTCGTAAGTGAAAGTGGGAGTACGCATGTTTACCAATAAGTTTATACGAAACGTGCGTCGTCTATCTACCAGAGACTCCCAGCCTAGTTTACTAATCAGTTCCGTAACGCTTTCATAAGGACTGTAGCAAGCGGTCACGAATCGAGCGGCTCTTCTCTGTACTTTCTATGTACTCTCAATCAGCCCCTTACGAAACGGATCCCAAATGGCACAACAATAGTCCAAATGTGGACGTACAAGAGATTTGTACGCTATCTCCTTTGTTTGTTCATTACAATTTTTCAAAATTCGACCTAGGAACCGCAGCCTAGAATTAGCTCTACCTACCAACGTATTAATATGTAAGTCCCATTTCATGTTCCTTTGTACTGTTACTCCCAAATATTTCATAGAATCGACCACATCAATAACTGAACTGTTTACCTCGTATTTCTGAACAATTGGATTCTTTTTGTTAGTTATGCTCATTGTCTTACACTTTTTACAATTTAGTGTGAGTTGCCACTCAGCGCACCATGACAAAATAACATCCAGATCACGCTGAATTGCTAAACAATCGGCCAAATTCCTTACTTCCCTATAGATAACCGCATCATCAGCAAACAATCTAAAAAGGCTTTTCACTTTTTCTCCGAGATCGTTTATAAAAATTAAAAAAAGAAGTGGTCCTATTACACTTCCTTGAGGTACACCCGATGTGACATCTAGATTACAACAACTTTCTCCTTCAACAACGACATACTGCGATCGACCAGTTAGAAAATCCTTTATCCAATCGCAAAGCTGATCCGATATACCGTACGCTCGTAGTTTCGCTAAAAGGCGGTTGTGTGGCACAGAGTCAAAGGCTTTCTGAAAATCTAAAAAAATTGCATCTACTTGTGAACCTGCATCAATAACTTTCATTACATCGTGTGTAAATAGGGCCAGCTGTGTTTCACATGATCTTTTCTTCCGAAATCCGTGTTGATTTGTTGTAAGCAAATTATTTTCATCTAGGAAATTCATAATGTTCGAGCATATAATATGCTCCATAACTCTACTACAAACAGATGTTATAGATATGGGACGATAGTTTCCAGGATCGCTGCGATCACCTTTCTTGAAAATCGGAGTTACTTGCGCTATTTTCCAGTCTGAAGGTACTTTTCGCTCTTCTAGGGATTTACTGAATATATCAGACAGAAATGGCCCGATTTCCGCCGCATACTCTGAAAATACTCTTACTGGAATACCATCCGGGCCAGGTGCTTTTCCCCACTTTAGGAGCTCTAATTGCTTTATGATACCTGCAGTATCTATTCGTAATGATTCCATCTCCAACTCGACACGACGTGGGAAAACGGGAATGCTATCCTTATTTTCGTCAGTAAATGAATTTTTGAATACAGTATTTAGTACATTAGCTTTATCGCGGCTTTCAATAACCTCGGACCCTTCGCGAACTAGTGCTGGAATATTGCTGTTGGTACAACTGACTTTACGAACATACGACCAAAATTTCTTTGGGTTTTCTGCGAGACTCTTAGAGAGAGTGTTTGAATGAAAATCGTTGAAGGCCTCACGCATCACATTCTTCACACGTAGTCTTAACTCAGCCAAGGTTTCTAAATCGCTGCGAGACCTCTTCCTTCTGTAGCGTGCGTGTATCCTTCTTTGTTTTTTGAGTAATCTTTTGACTTCGCATGTGTACCACGGTGGATCATTCTCCCCATTTATTTTCCGCTTCGGTATATGTACTTCCATACCTTCCTTGATTATATGTATAAATCGATGCCACATCTCTTCAACGGTGTCCTTTGTTAACTTAAAGTTATGGTAATTATTCCACCCCTTACTCACCAACCACACATAGTTAGGTCACTTACAATATTTAAACAAATTTTGTCTACAGTAAAATTGTCATATGCTTTAGTGCATTCAGTTGTTAAATTAATGTCGACCAAAAGCTCATTTTTTTTAATGAAGTTCTTCTCTTACTTTTACCTACATTTCGTGTAGTATTGTTATTGCAGAGTAAATTCCGTTCACTTTGATAATCATTTTTTCTCGTAAATTATGTTCTTCTAATATTGTCTCTCAGTCATCAAATGAAACTTTATGTTTTAATTTTAAGTTTTGAATTTTGTGTAGCTAATTGCTTTCGTTAAAATCTAACCTTTTATTAAGACTAGACGACTCGCGCAAAAATTCCGCGAATAAAATGCGATGAATAGCGAGGTTGAATGCTTGAAATATAATGAAAAGTAGAACCGTACTTTTGTAACAAATATTTTTTTTTAGTGTTATAGGTACGCATCAAATTACTTGCAACATATTATGAAACAGTTAGGAAAATTTTAAAAAAAAAGCTGTATTTACGCCAAACTTTCACTACAACCAACCTGAACAAAATGCACACAACATATCAACATCTCTGTGATATTTGTTGCTGTGCGAATAAAATGTGTATATTGGAATTGTATAGCAAAACAGAAGTATTTCAATAACAGAAAAAAATTTCCAAAAAGCTACTTACTGAATAAAAAAAAAAGTTTATTGACATCTCTGTAACATCTGCTGCTGCAATCTACGGACTTGGCTCTGAACTTTCTCATACGTGCTACCACTTTAAGCACCAAATTCCGAAAAATTCTTTCCTAATTTATGATTTTACATAACTGGAGGTCTTAATCTTTAAAATGATATGATATTTATCGATTACAGCTAGGTATCGAAGAAGATAAATGGCTTGTAATAATAATTAAAAAAAAAAAAAAAACACGCTGTAGAAATACTCTTTAAGGGTCGAATTCAAAAAAATTTCTTTTATAAAATATGGTGTGACCAAAGCAGCCACCTTGGTCATTAAAATGATACCTCATTTATCGATATCGGTTAGTTATCAAGCGAGGTAAAAAAAAATCTATAAATGATGATATGTTTGCCACTTAAGGGTTGAATGAATTTGGAGAAAGTTTTTTCTTAAAATATGATGTGACCAAAGCGGATAATTTTATGTTCAAAACGATACCTCATTTATTAATTTCGGTTGGGTATCAAGGGAAATAAATAGCTCGTGACAGAAAAATGCGTTGTAGAAATATTAATACTTTTGCCCTCTAAGGTTAGAATTTTGAAAAATATCTTCCTTAAAATGTGGTTTAGCGGAACCTAAGACCTTACGAAGACCTCAATCTTTAAAATGATACCTCATTTATCATTTTGTTTAACTATCAAGAAAGATAAATGACACGAGACAAAAAAAAAACATTTTAAGAAATACTGATATTTATGCCCTTTAAGGGTTCAATTCTGGAAAATTCAATTCTAAAATGTGATGTTACCACAGCGGAAATCTTAATTTTTAGAATGATACCACATTTATCTATTTCGGTTAGATATTAATGGAGATGAATGGCTCGTGACAAAAACACGTTGTAGAACCATTTACATTTTTTCCCTGTAAGGGTTGAATTCCAAAAGCATTCTTTCTTAAAATATGATGTCACAAAGCTGAGACATTACACCTCATAATCCTACTTCATTTATCGATTTTGGTTAGATATCCATGGAGATAAATGGCTCGAGACACAAAAAACGCATTTTAGAAAAATTGACATTTTTGCCCTTTAAGGGTCGAATTACGAAAAATTCCTTTCTTAAAATATAATGTTACCACGGCGGAGACCTTAGTCTTTAGTATGATACCTCATTTATCTATATCGGTAACATATCAAGAGAGATAAATAGCTTGTGACACAAAAATGCGTTGTAGATCCATTTATACTTTTTCCTTGATTTCCAATAAACTTCTTTCTTAAAATATGATGTCACCAAAGCTGAGATATGACTCCTCATAATCCTGTTTCATTTATCGATTTTGGTTAGATATCCATGGAGATAAATGGCTCGAAACACAAAAAACGCATTTTAGAAAAATTTACATTTTTGCCCTTTGAGGGTCGAATTTCGAAGAATTCTTGTCTTAGTATATGACGTCATAAAAGCAGAGATCTTAATCTTTAAAATCATACTTCATTAAACGATTTCAGATAGGTATCCAGGGAGATAAACGACCCGTAACACAGAAAACAGCATTTTAGAAATATTGACATTTTTGCCCTTTGAGGGTTGAATTCCGAAAACTCACTTTCTTTAAATATGATGTGATCAAAGTGGAGACCATTAGCTTTAAAACGACACCTCATTCATTGATTTCATTTAACTATGAAGGAAGATACAGGCTTGTGACAGAAAAATACCTTATGGAAATAATATATATGATGATGATACTGCAGACATTTATCAACGAATACTAGAAAATTATTTGTAATATTATCACTTTCTGTGGAGAATTTATCTTCTAATGTCTTTTTCTTGTTTTCTTACATTCTTTTACATTTTTCTAGTGATGATTTTAAAGTTGACATAATATAATACTTATCTGAGATTGTGACATTATTACCTTCCAGTTGCTTTGTGATAGTTATGTAAAAAATAGCTCACGAAATTCAAAAAGTTTTAACTTTTGTGTCTTTATCAGTTTCATTCGAATGTGTGTTGGATAATCCTCCCTTACACTAATAAAATAATCGCTCAATGATTTCCAATTCACTGGAAGTTGACGCACTTTCATTATTGCTACCACTTTCCATTCCTAATTTTATTAAATATCAAAGAAATAACAGCTGACAGGTGAAAATAATCAACAAAAACGAAGCAAAGACCTTTTCAATTTTGACATTACATAACATTTCTGAAGTGGCGTTTAGGTAAACGCACATCGCATCATTCAAAAGATAAATGTGCCTTCACAGATTTTACAAAGGAAATTTGTTTATTGGTTTCTGTGTTGCAAAAAATAATAATAATAATAAATATCTAAATAAATCCATTTAAAAATCAATATTCTACAAATGTATCAAAAATAAAAGTAAAAACAGAACAGTTGAATGCCCCATTTTACTCATTTATGTAAAGGACAATGAGCACTTTGGTTTATCGGCGGCTACTGATCATGCTAATGTCATTTGAAAGGGCTAATATTAAGTAACAACTTTTGTTAAGAAAGTCATATTAAATTCCATTTAGAGTCATGTAGCAACCCTTGGTGTGTGCACACCTCCCGAGCCTCATGACTCATTTTCTTCATCATGAATAAGGTTGAATAACCGAAATATTGAGTTTATTTGTGTGTTCGTTATATATGTTCTTCTCTCGTCGCTGCCTTAACTTTGGTGAGTGATGAGTCATTTTCCCTTTCCTTGTAATTAAATTCCATTTAGAAACGACAAAAAGTAAGGTCCTAATAAAACTGTCATAACAAACAAAATAGCGCGTGCGTTAACGGTAGCAAGGTTAGAGAACGATCTGTTCCTCTGAATTAGAGACAGGAACTAACGAATTAAAAGAACGACCTAGTTCACGAAGCAGCTGCGAACTAAACTGAGCGCTCAAAATCGCGAACTATTATACGCAAGTCTACTTCCCTGATACATCCAAGAAGGCCATGGCTGATCCCTCAGAACTTGAATTTAAATTTATGATATTTCAGAATATTAATAACTGCATTCATGAATGTCACAAATAATGCGCCAGGAGAAAAAGCAGGTGAAATTTTTTTGAAAACCTTAACTCGAAAACTCAAAATTATGATACGTTTTTCTAACTTTGGTATATATGAAAAATAAAATGACCGGAACATATTCACAGTCTATTTAACAAGGAATTCCTATATGGCTTCACATACAGTACATTCTTACTGTCATAAAATTTTCTTATTCTCGTTATGGTCTATTAGCAGCCGCTTTTCATACTTTATGATATCCTGATGGTTATCATGACGTCCCTTCTAGTGCTTAAACCTGAAGTTATGGCTTCCATAATAAACATTTAGTATCGTTTACATTTATTACAGCTATAAACAGAAGCTTCATTATGACGTACGCCTGAAGCGCACGTTTCACAAAAGATAAATTAATTTCCTACCTAAATTCTCTGACAGTATTAAATTCTTTAAAAAAAAAAAAAATCTTTATTACATTGCTTAGTTGTACTACCAGACTCCAAGATCCCTTTCTACTAAGCCAAAACAACACAGATACCTGCAATTAAAAGTTGTGATAAATGTAACTATCTTTACTTCATTGTATGATTATAAATGTGGTAAACACATAAGCATCAGCAAAACAATAAGTTGCATCTCAAATAATTAAAGTAAGCTGCAAACATTTCCTATGCGTTTGTTACTTTCATGCTCTGGGGAAAGTATTCAAAGGTCAATGTCGTTATCAATGTAAAAACACACAACAAATGCAGTACACTTGTTGATCAGCGTTCATTTCAGTTCCCTGACAAATGATGGTACAAAATAGATCTAAATTTTAAACAACATCTGTTAATGGAAATAACATCCAGTGACAACTGGTTCAAATTCTTTTAAACTTTTCTAGTCATCTAATTACCTTGTGATATAGTTCCGGTGGTGACAACACAGCGTTCATTTTCGATCATCTGACAGTGATAAGTGCTGCTATAGATTCCTAATAACTTTAAAAAATAAAACCTAGAAGTAGTTGTCATAATGAAGTAGTCCCATTTTAATCTATTTCGAGGTTTTCAAGGATACTAAACTTCAACGTTCCGATTTTTAGAAAGAGAATTGCAATGGATATCGCTAAATGCTTGACGTAATATATTTTATTCTAGCATTCCTAGTTAAGCTTTGTAAGTTCTTCACGAGCATGTATCTCCTTCTACTTCTTCAGCTCTCTTTTTATTTCATGTTTGATTCACAGTTGATCTTTCCCTCCTGTGACTGTAATAGCTCTGGGTAAATTACAATCCATTCCTTCCACAGTTAGGCCTTTCGTCCACCGGTACGATGCGACAGCGATCGAACAAAAAAAAAAAAAGTCGCATGATTCGCTTCAGAGTCGGACTCTTGCTACTGCGCGGTTCTCGTCCACCAACACAACGCAACCTCTGTTCAACTCAGAGCGACTAGCTTGTCAGTCGTGTGGCCAACGCTAGTGCCATTCGAGCCTGACGTTTCAGTATGTAATCTGTCTTTAGTTCAGTTAGAATGATGTCAGATTATGATCAGGTGTTTAATATTAGCCTAGTGGAAGCAGTAGAAAAACATCCATGTCTATATAATCATACTTTGCCAGAACATCGCTTTGAACAAGGCATGGGAAGTTGTAGCTGAAGAAGTGGATAAGACCGTTATGTACATTACAAATAATAATTATTATTACATACTGTGTGAAATGTACCACTGCTTACAATATCACTGGCTACAGTAGGTAACGTTCATTACTGTCTGTGAATATTGTTCCAAATTACGAGTACTGAAAGGTTTCTTTCCCCCCCCCCCCCCCCCCCCCCGTCTGGCCACACAGATTTGCGTTTTGCATTGTTTTCCCCAGTCACTCCAGGCGAATGCCGAAATGGTTCCTTCAAAAGGGCAAAGCAGACAGTATGACTTAGTACCTAGGTAATGTTAGTTTTTTATTCAGTACTAGCTGGTACCCACGACTTCGTTCGTGATTGTAAAGAATTCATATTGACAGCTATAGACATCTAACCACCCTAGTGCACGATGGGAGACTCGATACTATTACCACACACAAGTACCAGTCTTCTGCGCTATGTAGTTCCGGCAGCAAGGTAAAATTTACGGATACACACAAGTCTTTGGATGAAACACGAAAATATTCATGATCGACCAATTTCAAACACCATATCTCACACACTCCCACAGTTACCGAATTTCGGCCAACGTTGTGATCGATGGGAGACTCTGTGTTACTACCACACACAAACGCCAGTGATCTGCGATTGATAGTTTTCACTTAAAAGTGATACACCGTGACACATGCGTCTTCGGCAGAAATATGAAATTGCCGCAGGTCGACCATTTTCATCCCCAATATCTTCCACACCCCCATAGCTACAGACATCTAACAACCATAGTGCACGACAACAGACACGATTCTACTACCACACATAAACACCAATGCTCTATGCTATGTAGTCGTGGTAGAAAAGTGAAATCTGCGGAGACACATGCCTTTCGTCGAAATACGAAAATATCCTTGGTCGGCCACTTACAACCACCATATCTACCACAGTACCACAGTCACTGAAATTCGGCCGCTGTTGTGATCGAAAGGTGACTCTGTGGAACTACTACACACAAACACCAGTTATCTGTGATCTGTAGTTTTCGCTGAAAAGTGATACACCATGACACTTTTGTCTTTGGCAGAAGTATGAAATTACCACAGGTCGACCACTTTCAACCCCCATTTCTCCCACACCCCCATAGTTACCGACATCTAACAACCATAGTGCACTACATGAGATACGATTCTACTACCAAACACAAACACCAATGCTCTATGCTATGTAGTTGTGGCAGAAAAGTGACAAATGCGGAGACAGTCGAAATACGAAAATATCCTTGGTCGGCCACTTACAACCACCATATCTACCACAGTACCACAGTTTCTGAAATTCGGCCGCTGTTGTGATCGAAAGGTGACTCTGTGCTACTACTACACACAAACGCCAGTTATCTGTGATCTATAGTTTTCGCTGAAAAGTGATACACCATGACACTTTTGTCTTTGGCAGAAGTATGAAACTGCCACAGGTCGACCACTTTCAACCCCCATTTCTCCCACACCCCCATAGTTACCGACATCTAACAACCATAGTGCACTACATGAGATACGATTCTACTACCAAACACAAACACCAATGCTCTATGCTATGTAGTTGTGGCAGAAAAGTGGCATATGCGGAGACAGTCGAAATACGAAAATATACTTGGTCGGCCACTAACAACCACCATATCTACCACAGTACCACAGTTTCTGAAATTCGGCCGCTGTTGTGATCGAAAGGTGACTCTGTGCTACTACTACACACAAACGCCAGTTATCTGTGATCTGTAGTTTTCGCTGAAAAGTGATACACCATGACACTTTTGTCTTTGGTAGAAGTATGAAATTGCCACAGGTCGACCACTTTCAACCCCCATTTCTCCCACATCCCCATAGCTACCGACATCTAACAACCATAGTGCACTACATGAGATACGATTCTACTACCAAACACAAACACCAATGCTCTATGCTATGTAGTTGTGGCAGAAAAGTGACAACTTCGGAGACAGTCGAAATACGAAAATATTCTTGGTCGGCCACTTACAACCACCATATCTACCACAGTACCACAGTTTCTGAAATTCGGCCGCTGTTGTGGTCGAAAGGTGACTCTGTGCTACTACTACACACAAACGCCAGTTATCTGTGATCTATAGTTTTCGCTGAAAAGTGATACACCATGACACTTTTGTCTTTGGCAGAAGTATGAAATTGCCACAGGTCGACCACTTTCAACCCCCATATCTCCCACATCCCCATAGCTACCGACATCTAACAACCATAGTGCACGACAGGAAAGACGATTCTACTACCACACACAAACACCAAAAGTCTATGTTATGTAGTTGTGGCAGGAAAGAGAAGTATACGGAGATACGAATTTTTGGTCGAAATATGAAAACGCCCTGCACTGACCAACTTTAATCATTATATCTCCCACATCCCCACAGCTATCGGCATTCGGCCAACGTTGTGCACGACAGGAAACTCCATGCTACCTCCACCCACAAACATCAGTGATCTGTGCTAGGTAGTGGTGGCTGAAAAGTGAAATATAGTAAAAAAACACGTCTATTTTTATATATATATAAGATTATTCGGTAGTTATCTCTCATATAGTTAAGTAACAGTACAAAGTACTCTAGTGGTGTGGGTGTTAGCTTTTCGATTTGAAATTATAATTTTATAATCGATTATTCCAGTACCCGTTGGGAGATCTTCAAAGAGTATGGCCTATTTATGATCATGATGTCTAATATGTATTCACTGTGGGAAGATACCACCTGGGTTAGTAGGAAGCTGTAGTTTCATGCGTGGGTGCAATTAATTCATCTGAAAGAAGGTAAGTTGATGTCATGTTCCAATGTTATTTCTTGATCCGGAATTCGTCTAGAAAATTTATCCGTATTACATCTCAGCAACCGCTGCGTGAGCATTTGGTGGATGGTAGCAGGAGCCTACAAAAGTCCTTACTTTGAGTTTAACCAGCATGTTTTCGCAAGAAGATTATACATCTACATCATAACATTGAAGGTTCCTACTCACGGTTATAAATACTCGTCCTCAATATGGTTCCAGCTTGTCTTTTAGAGAAAGATTCTTAGTGTTGTTGATATGTTAGAAGAATTTATATAAAATTGTAGCAATCTTTCTGTACTAATGGCGATACTTGCATTATAAGTAATATTAGCAGTTTCTAGTTCTGGCTGAACATTTCAGACACTGTCTGAATTAACAAACATAACTTTGAATTGTTGAGATCCTCTCAAAGTACGCTTTCTTGTGATCATATTTCACGTCCGAAATCTTCCTCTTTCAGCCTAAAAAATTATTACTTCACTCATTTCTGCCACCTGAATTGACGATTCCCTTGTGTGTTGCTTACCTTCAACCCTATCGCCAAGCTCAAAGCTCGTGCGTAGTTTAGAGAAAGCCTTCCCTGAGACCTGTAACTACAGTTAAACTCTCTTACCACAGGCTCTAATCAGGATGTCAACTCAACGAGTTAATTTTGTGGACCTCTGAATCATTCCTGTAATGGGTGCTCATATATCATCGTGTTTGTGGAGCTCTGCCTCTCGAGTTATTCCACTCTCCCAGTTTAACTTGTACGCTGTCGTACAATGTCGCGCAAGAAGAATAAATGGCTAAACTTTCTATTTCTGTGGGATATTAGTTCAATAATAACATCTAAAATCTCTGAAAAACACTTAAGAGCTTTTAAAACACAAGGATGTGAATTAGCAGACTAATAGAAACTGTCTAACACTTGGTCGACTAAATTAAATTCATTTACGTAATTTTCAGAATGATTGAAATCGGAAGACAGAAAAAAAATGTATATTAAGCGGAAATATATAAAAAGCTACACACCGCACATCCCAGTTACTAGTATAAGAAATTGTAAGATTATCTCCATATAAAAGAAAAGGTTATCATGTTAAAACCTCACAATTTGAAAAATATAAAATTAAAAAAGTTGGATTAATCATCATAAAACAATTCTGGTTAACTTGGATAGGAACGGTAATTAACCTAACAATATCAAAATTAATAAACTAATACCTAATTCAACAATTGTGCGTACCAGAAATTAATGTTTTAAATAAATGTTTCTTTGTACAATAAGGGTAAAGGTACGTTAACTGCTGAATTACTGAAAAAGGGACAACAACAAAATTTGAAGATTTTTATTTTAAAATGCAATACTAACAAGAGAAATTTTGAAAAATATTAAAAAGAATACATGGTTGAATGTTTTGTAGGACTGTAATGATCTTTGCGATCACTTGCCCAAATACTACACATTAATTTCGAAGACGGTATGCAGGGCGGGCGAGCATGAAATAGTTAAGCAATCGGAGCTATGACCTGAGAAGTAGCACGCATATCAGCAGGCTGTAAGTTGCCAGTTGCCAAGCGCTTGTTATTACTGCAAGCTGTTAAAATTACAGGTTAGCGAGGAGTATTGCCCTCTCCACACGCTGATGATAGGAAGGGGGAGTAACTATTTAAACCCTGGGAGCAGGGCTCTGTGGATCTCTCTATGAAAGTCTGTAAACGTACCATATCGACGCCGAGGGCGTCTACGCCGGCGCCGCCGAGGCGGCGGTTACAGAGAAGATGATGGCTGTCGTCTGCTACTAAGGTGGGCTCTGCTGTGATAGCTGGGTGTGTACAGTAAAGAATCATTTGATCGTATTCATATGGGCATTGTCTTCAGGGAGATTATCAATAGTCCATTTAGTTTGGGCTGCGAGGCGCCCATAAGTTACATGCTCGCCCTGACCTTGACCCTAACTATAATGTTTTGTTTCAAAGCCAATGTAACATTGTAATTACACACCTATGTCACCAGTCTTTGCTCATGTGAATAAATATGTAAATAGGTCATTGCCGTTTACAGAAATTTAACCTCCATTCCTATATTATTATTGAATGTACTGAGCCATAAAACCTGTCAGGTGTTGCAGTAGGAACCTATGACGAATATTTATATCAGAACATTGGTCGATTTTCTATGATCGGCCCTTATCCACGGGTCCAGTGGAAGTTCGTGGAAGTTATCTGTCTGCTCTTATCAATAAGCTGGCAGGGATACTACAGGGCTTCTGATTTATAATTAGTGCATTATAAATTTAATCCATAAATCGTTTAATATTTAAAGCAATTAAAGATTATAAAACTATGTATCAGTATTAAAACGTTTTCTTGAATCAATTAAATCTGATTGATTTCATACACTTTCACAAATCAATAGCATATATTAAAAAATTTCCTCAGTAATTGATAAATAAATGAATGAGTAACTTCGGTTATGCCACCTGAAATTAATTAGAGAACTTAACAGTGATGTTTATGGTAGTTATTTGAGAATGGATAACGAAAGTTTCACAGAGCTGTTAAATTTAGTAAAATCTTTGATCACAAAGCTAGATACCATCATGAAAGAATCTATTAGTGCGGAAGAACGATTAACTTGAACTCTTTAGGTAGTTAGCAACTGGCAGAGAGTACGCTAATCTTAAGTTGTAACGAGCCGCGATGTCGCTACGTCACAAGGTGCATTTTTATTATATATGTAATAATATAAGAGTAATTTACATAAATCTTGGGCGACCACCTAAATAGGTTTTTGTTGTAATTTTATAAAGTACGCAAGATTCCAAGTGAGGACTGTAATGAAATGATGAACTTATACAGTGTATCTTGGTAAAGCGAATATTCAAGAATTATTGAGCTATGTAGGCTTGAAGCTAATCTTGGTGTTCCCGAGCCTTGGCGACAAGAAGTCGCGGATTTGGGATTTGCCAGACCACACACTCTGCTCCCTAGGGATAGGCGGTCAACAAGGTTACTCACCGGGCGGGAAATGCCAGAGTCGTCCCCGAACTTAGCCGAATATGTCCGACCTCTGTTCGATACGCTGGCCAAATCACGTATCAGGGATATCACGTGACATTAGGTGCCGACCTGAAGATCCAATCAAAATGAGCGTATAACTCAAAATCCTGGGAATTTTTGTTGTATGTGAGCTTCGAGACTACAAATGGGCGGAGCGAGAAGTTTCCTCGTGGACCGAAGAGCGAGGAGCTGGCATTCTAACTTCGATCTGCGAGTCCAAGCTATGCGAGCCCAGTCTGAGGTTGACTTGGAAAGTTAACTTCTTTCGCCAACTGCTGCTTGCCGGCTTGATGGAGCAAGCTTATCGCAGCAACATAGCCGGTAATGCGACGATGCGCATTGTCAGACCAGAGATGCCTATAGCCGACTTGTGAGATAATCTCACATATCGTGGGTCCGCTACAGTCACCGCAGACATCAGACGCAGGACTACAATGGTAACTTATTACGACCAAGCCATCTGATTGTGCATTCCGTGAAACAGAACCCGTAAGCGACTTTGAGAGGATAGGTCCATGTTCTCACTTTGTAATTGTAAAAACCCCTGAGCTAGCGGCATAATTTGCCAGAACTAGTTATTTTCGAATGATATTGTTCATTCTGGCGCCCATGATTTTCCTTTTTTAACTGTAAAGTCACAGTATTATGATACCTTTATCTGAGGTCGTCATAACTTGTATTTTTCATTGTTTCCAATTGTCATTATTTCTTGCATTTTGATTCTGAGATATATTTAAAAGTAAATATATAATTGTTTGCTTGCTCATGACGGCTAATTGTAACTCTGAGCGTTGCTTTTATGATTTTGCCAATTTGTGTTAATGTTAACGGTAAATTCGCTCAGACTTGTAATCGCCAGTGATAAGAAAATAAATGTCATATTGTGACAATTTTCCTGAATTCCAACTAACGTCGAAATTCTTGCAAAATTAATAAATTTTCACTCCTTCATAAAAATTAAATTAAAATCCACAATTATTAATCATAAAGGTATGAAAGATAATTGTAACGTGATTTACCCACCAAGGCATCCACCACATAATGTCGCCCAACGCTGGTGCCAGATGAGACATTACTACTTAATGTCTGCGAACTTGGTGGCATAATTCAAATGAATACTATTTGGAGCCCAAATTCAGAAAGTTTCATGGAATGTTGCACATGGCTTTTGGCAGTTTTATCATTCTTGTAGTCAATAGATATTCATACAAGATTTTATTTTGATGTTTCACTTATATTTTAATGCATAAAGTTCATTTTGTTTCAATGCATAAAATTTGTTTTGTTTCAACGCATTAAAAGAAGTTCATTTGTGTATTTCAATTGAGATGCAATACACTTTGTATTGTAAAAATTTTGTGATCGGTTTTAAAATTTTTAAATGATTAACGTCAGTGTTGATTTGTTAATGCATGGTAGCTTCTAAGAAAATTAAAGACACGCATGTTTTGCCCATGTGTTTGAAAGTAAGTCTGCTTTCATGGTGTTGTGTTGCATGATTCATCGTTGCTTTTCTCTTGTTGTATTTTGGAGGGGTATATGTATTTGTGTGTATTGAAATTCGCGGTATTTTTGTTGTTGTGAGTCTAGATTTCGTCATTGCACAATTGCGGTGTAAATTCATTCGTTGTGTGTTCTTATGAAGCTGCGATCCCGTACAGTAAAAGATTTCGATATGGAAGATCAGTCTGATAAGCAAAAATCTCCCGAAATCATGAACGATCAAGTTCAGTTAACGGAACAAAGCGAAATATTGGCTGCAGGGGAGGGGAACGTAATTTCTGAAGTCCCGACCCACTCATATAGTTCGCAGTCTACTTTGTCACCACAGGAAGAAAATATGGAAACTTTTTCGTTTCCTGTAGGTGAGATGACACAGAATATGCCCGCACATTCAGAACAGACGCAACAAGTGACACAAATTCCTGTAGAAGCACCACCCCTCTCATCACAGCAAATGTTCAACATGTTGTTGACTGCAATATTGGAATCGAGGCAACAACTAAAGCAGGGTTTAAGCCAACAATTAAGCCTGCAAATTAATTCACAAAAAGAGGAAAATAAGAGATATTTGGATTAGCTTAAGCAGAGTTTTAATGCACGGTTTGATTCGCAAGCTGCGATTTCAACAAATTTGGACGGGAAATTATCCACCTTCCGTTCAGGGTCACAAAAACACACAGAGGTACCAACTGCTGCGATTAACGATGAATGGATCGAAATTGCACAAGTAGAACCAACCCAAAACACAGACCAACAGCTGGACAAAAGACTTGAGGCCACCGACCTGTCCATTGAGCAGATTCGAAACGAGAACGGCCAAAACCTAGGGCAAATTTCGGAATTTGTTCACGAGGTCAAAGACCATACCGAACAAAACATCCGAAAACTTAGCTCAGAGGTGACTGCCGTAGCAAGTTCGGTCGAGCTCGTTAAGACGGCTCAAACCGAGTTAAAATTGTCACTGGACGAACTTGTGGAAGCCGGACGTAATAATTTTAGTCCTCCACAAAATCCTCCGAATGCGGTATTACAGACTGCGAGTGAGTCGGTTGTTAAAGTCACCACTCAACTCTTAGTCAGTGAAATTGTCAGTTTGTACGCAAAAATATCTGAAATCAAGAAACACAACATCAGTTGTCTTGGATCCACAGTTAAGTGCAAACTGTCAGTAAAGCATAAGACATTTGTAGGGCAGGAGGTGAAGGATGTACAGTACAGTCGTTCTTGGAAGCCAGTACAAGTGTCGGCAAGTTTTCCAATCATCGGAGAAATGCGAAATCAGTCTCAGAATTCACAGCCTATCAACATCGCGTGGAAATTTTCTGTCCGTAACTTTGTGTGGAACACTACACAATTTGTTCATTCCTTGCGGTCAGAAAAGACGCAATTGTCAGCTGGACCAGTTAGTAAGTGGCGTCGGTCGACGGACACTATACCTGTTCCAGGAATGTCATTAGCTGTCGGGCACAAACCGCCGACCGTCTGTGACATTGTAAGCCCAAGCTTCTACGTCCTTCGAAATCCTGTTGAAAGCAGTAAAGACGAATATTCACGACGCAGAATTATTTTCCAGAGGAAGATCCATGGACGTCTCAAATTCGTCTTGTAGGCATTGTTCAACAAGTTGTGTAGCATGCCAAATACAATGACGAAAAGGCTGACTATGAATTGACCGATTTGGATCATAAAAAAAAAAAAAAATTAAATGTACAGTACACATTCTTTTAGGTTAGACGCCTTACCGAAATTAATCATGCTTGAAAAACGCCGATGCCAGTTCCGCTAGTCTAAACCGTCTGTTTTGCTGGAAAGATTAGATAAACGGAAAATTAAAATTCCAGTTACCAAAGTTGCACCTACAGTTAAAGCTACTTAGGATGTTTCCATAGTCGGAATTTGTAATGCTTATTTCGCTATTCCGAACTTTATATTTTGTCCACGTGAAATATTAATAGTCACTTTTGACTTTCACGCTGTTAATTGGACTTGATTTGATAAAAATCTTGAAATATTAAATGTTTTCCTGAGCCAAATAAATTGATACGCACTCGCGGAAAATGAAGCGCCATTAGCAAGCACAATTTCTTGTCTTCGCAATCACAATGAATCTGACAGCGATACAAATATTGTGATATGCTTTCTAAGATGTATTTTGTGACATAAACGAAAAGGTTTTCAACATTTTGTGATGCATGAGTTCGATGTAACGTTTTACCTTAGGTAGTTGCATTATATCTTTTCTGAGCAGAAGTGTACAGCGAGCGTAAATATCGCTTTGTCTGTGTTGATCGAAGATCGCAAGTTATCTCATCAACGTATTTTACTTCTTTGTTTTCGTGTATCTATCTGTAAAGGGTGGCTAAAGTGCCGTATATAATGCCCTATGGAACGCGAAACCTTGCCAGAAAGATTTGTATTAGTCATCACAGAAATTAGGAATCATAAGTTGAAGGGTTACAGATACACAGGATAGCTTTCACAATACCTTGCTGTTATTTTGCTAACGATAGAGCGAAGTCGAAGAGCAAAAAGTTAAAGGCGACTGCATTTGTAAAGGCTAAGGGGAAAAACTTTATTTACGGGATATATTCAATAATTCAGCTAACTTTGCAAGTTAAGGTAATTATATTTGATGCTAACTTCAATTAAAAAGGAATTTTGTATATGATAATTGCACAGATGGTGAAGACGTGAACAATAAGATTATTGGTGATATCGAAGTTTTTCCTGCTATATTTCTGGCCGTATTTGGTGGCCAGAGTGATCTCGAAGAATTGTTATATGTTGACGTACGGACAAACCGAGATCGGGCCTCATAACGCACAGAACCTAAAGCCATTCAATACAAAGTAACGGTTGCGAAAGAGTTGGAAACAGCTACCCTCTGACAGCTGAGCTCATTAGCGCAGGGAGGCAGCTGAACTCAACCGGCAGGTTCCGAGAATTGTCAGGTAGCGAATACCCCAGGATGAATGGAGAAGGGAAACAAGTCGTTCCACGCCTCGTTCTAGCGGTATTTTGCGTACCCTAAATGTAAATTGTATAGTATTCCTTAAAGTAGATTAAAACTATTGTTGGACAGCATACATTTAGCTCAGAATTGTGTGCACCCAACGAAAATAATTTCAAAGTTTATATTTTTGCTTTATATAGATTCATAGTATTCTGCTAGCGTGAAATCTCAAAATTGCTTTGTATTGGCAAACGGAAAACCTGAGATCGGACCGTTCTATGCACAAAGCTTACAACCTTTTTCATACAAGCTAAAGAAGCATAAGTGTTTAAAAGGAAAATATTCGCTAACTGGGTGGATTTTCGGCTTAAAACGTGGAGTAGACGGACATGTTAAGAGGGTTATAATAACTCCTAAATAAAGAGAAAATTTTATTCTTTGAATGTCGAGATAATCTCGAGTCATCAATAGACCCATTGTGAAGGAATCGTAATATTACTGAGGAATGATAGTCACGCTATTCATTATCCTTTCATTTATGTGCGAATGGTTATATTTTGAGTCCGTTTGTATGCCAGAGATGCTACAGCGACTTTGGTTGACGATGACAAAAGGTCAGGTCAAACCGCATAATATGTATAATGTCTCATATGGGAATGGTAAATTTTATAGAAATTCCATTACATATACCCATGAGAAAATACAGTTTCCTTTCGCCATGAAATTCGCAATCACTTCACAGATGGTATGTTAAAAGTTAGAGATGTCGACCAATGAAAGACTAATTAGGAGACCACCTAACATTCCACAAGTAAGGTTCATAATTTACGTAACACACGAAAACATGCACTTGCATCGTTCATTCCACACCACGTTGAATTATAAGTAAATGCCACGTTATTCAAATCCAAGATTACAGTTGGTGATATTTGACCATGAACACGAACACATCTCTCTGAAATGCTTGTTGAATTAACCGTCGGTCATGACGAAAATCACGCCGTGGATTTCCACTAAATTATTCCGTTGTTTTGAGATTAAAAGCCGCGCAATTTAATGGATAATTTTACATTCACCTCTAGCATCTATATGGATGTTTGTTGAAGGCAGAATTATTTTTATGCACATGAGTAAAACATCACGCTAAATTGTAAATACAATGTATAGTTCAACCACTTTCTGCATAAGTGTTCTGACAACGTTTTGTTTTATTAATGTGTTTCATTTTATTAATTTAATGATAAGATTTGATACAAGTTATTTTCAAGATTATTATTTAAACATGTATGTAAATAATTTCTTTTCATGTATATTTTAGTATTGTGTTTAATATAACTTTGTATTTGGGAAGGCTACCTGAATTCACGTGCTTCTGTTTGTAAAGAATTGTAAAACGGCCAAAAGGACATATGCTCCCGTTATATATTCACCTTACAAGGCAGGAATACCGATGGTTATTGGAATCACATTTAAAATTAATGTAATTATAAAAATGCTTAAGTTTTTGTTGAGTCACAATGGAGATAGAATTAGGTAGTTAAAAATAAAATTATTCTATCATAATTTCATTTTTCACCAACGGACGGCCATATTGTAACGAGCCGCGCTGTCGCCACGTTACAAGGTGCATTTTTATTATATATGTAATAATATAAGAGTAATTTACATAAATCTTGGGCGACCACCTAAATAGATTTTTGTTGTAATTTTATAAAGTACGCAAGATTCCAAGTGAGGACTGTAATGAAATGATGAACATACAGTGTATCTTGGTAAAGCGAATATTCAAGAATTATTGAGCTATGTAGGCTTGAAGCTAATCTTGGTGTTTCCCGAGCCTTGGCGACAAGAAGTCGCGGATTTGGGATTTGCCAGACCACACACTCTGCTCCCTAGGGATAGGCGGTCAACAAGGTTACTCACCGGGCGGGAAATGCCAGAGTCGTCCCCGAACTTAGCCGAATATGTCCGACCTCTGTTCGATACGCTGGCCAAATCACGTATCAGGGATATCACGTGACATTAGGTGCCGACCTGAAGATCCAATCAAAATGAGCGTATAACTCAAAATCCTGGGAATTTTTGTTGTATGTGAGCTTCGAGACTACAATGGGCGGAGCGAGAAGTTTCCTCGTGGACCGAAGAGCGAGGAGCTGGACATTCTAACTTCGATCTGCGAGTCCAAGCTATGCGAGCCCAGTCTGAGGTGACTTGGAAAGTTAATTCTTTCGCCAACTGCTGCTGCCGGCTTGATGGAGCAAGCTTATCGCAGCAACACTAGCCGGTAATGCGATGATGCGCATTGTCCAGACCAGAGATGCCTATAGCCGACTTGTGAGATAATCTCACATATCGTGGGTCCGCTACAGCTCACCGCAGACATCAGACGCAGACTACAATGGTAACTTATTACGACCAAGCCATGCTGATTGCGCATTCCGTGAAACAGAACCCGTAAGCGACTTTGAGAGGATAGGTCCATGTTCTCACTTTGTAATTGTAATAACCCCTGAGCTAGCGCATAATTTGCCAGAACTAGTTATTTTCGAATGATATATTGTTCATTCTGGCGCCCATGATTTTCTTTTTAACTGTAAAGTCACAGCATTATGATACCTTTATCTGAGGTCGTCATAACTTGTATTTTTATTGTTTCCAATTGTCATTATTTCTTGCATTTTGATTCTGAGATATATTTAAAAGTAAATATATAATTGTTTGCTTGCTCATGACGGCTAATTGTAACTCTGAGCGTTGCTTTTATGACTTTGCCAATTTGTGTTAATGTTAACGGTAAATTCGCTCGGACTTGTAATCGCCAGTGATAAGAAAATAAATGTCATATTGTGACAATTTTTCCTGAATTCCAACTAACGTCGAAATTCTTGCAAAATTAATAAATTTTCACTCCTTCATAAAATTAAAATTAAAATCCACAATTATTAATCATAAAGGTATGAAAGATAATTGTAACGGGGTTACCCACCAAGGCACCCACCACAGCTGAGAATTTTCCGAAAAGAGGATTGTAAACGCTTGATAAAGAATATACATAGAACACCGGTTAGAAGATCTCACGAAAGAAGTAATTGTGGCTTGATAAAAATTAAAGTGGTTTGAAAAGAAACTGTGAATAATCATGAACCCGTCATGAAAGATTTCTCGAGGATGCTATGAGAAAATATTTTGAATTGGTGGTATAAAACGATAAAAGATAATTAGATTTACTGAAGTAGTTAAAATTGTACTGGTCTTACTAATATTGTGTTGCTGTCTAAGAGCCCTGAAATTTTAATTATACAGATGGGAAAACGCCGATACAGAATGAGTTGATTGTAAAATAGTTTGAAAAACGTAGAAGTAAAAATAGTTAAGCACTAGAAATAAGCCAACGGATCGTTGAAGATTTAAGTAGTTGACGATAATTAAAATCTATTTTATTATTGTGATAAGATTTTAGGATTAATTTTCCTGCTCTAGCAGTACCGAAAACTATTCAGTTTTGTTTCACTGGTATTGTTTGAATCAACTTCTTTAACAACGGCGTGGTAAGTGATACGGTCGGTGACACACAATAAAAAAATCAAACACGGGGTATC
>JARYHS010007401.1:0-14110 GCA_031002005.1 Vandiemenella viatica
ATGAAACCGCTGCTGACTATTAGGAAAATCTACGTTCTACTCATATCCGTCGACATCCGCATGTGGTAGTAACAAGTTCTAATATTTATATAATTTTAGTTCTTCTCTGTACTGTACTGTACTGTACTGGTAAGTTTTTCTTTGTTTTCTCATTGCTGAAATATCACGCCATAAAAAGGCATATTCATAATTTAACTGTCCTTACAGCTACTTTAATGTGCAAAGTATACATTACATAACGTCTGTAAAACTGTTATTGACTGCTACGCCATGTTTATATCCCTTTCTAAGCATGAAGGTAGACAACTTTCCCCACCTTCTACTAGTTATGCACTAACGTAATTGCTTTGAGGTTTAAAATTTTATTCCTGAATGCATCTTTTTGTTGAATAAAAGCTGCTGAATATCTCACTTCTGCCAGACAGAATTTTAGTAAATTTAACGTAGGTAACCACTTTTCGCTGGAAATGGCAGCAAAGATCAACAAAGCACTTACGAGTATGGGTGGCTCTTTGTCGCTGAATCGGCAATGCATGTAGGGCTTCACTGTAACCGACTTCGGCCGATTGTTCGCTCTGCCAGCACACTGCGACCGATTGTTATTTAGTTCTCAACAGATCGCGTTGCAAGATGGAAGAAATTGACGTTATTTAAATGTTGACTGAGAACTCTGTTCAGATTTAATATCATGTTTTGTTATGGAAAAAGTGAATGAGTAAACGACATTTGGTAACACAGCAATGACAAATACTACGAACTTACATTAACTCTATCCAAAGTATTTTCACAAGACGTTAACTCTCATTCAGAGGTCGCTTGTTCGTCGCCCGTCATGAAAAGTCCAGGATTCGAATCCCGGCTCAGCCTCGATTTTCAAAAGCCCTTAACATGACTTTCACATATGGCACAACTTGCGTTGTAATGTAGTTACACCATAACACTTCCGTTGTTCGGTTTCCAGTTTAAACTGTAGGTTCTCTACACCCGGCTAAGTTCACGTAGGCTAGGATAGGTGCGGAATGCGCAGGCAATAAAAAACCCTGGTCATAATGACCAGACTAGCCATTACTCCGTACTTCAGTTGAATATCGGGTTGGTTCCTTCAAAAGGCCATGTCTGAATTCCACCCCGTTCCCTGCACCAGTCCTATCACGCATCGTGATCGGTAAAGATCTGACCTAGCATTTGGGAGGGTGCGGTTTCAAATCCCCGTCCAGGCATCCAGATTTGGGTTTTCCATGGTTTCCCCAAATAACGCGAGGCGAATGCCGGGGATAATTTCATCATTTTCCATGGCAGAATTCCCTCCCGTTCCTCGTCCACTGTCCTTTCCCCGCCTCTAAAGGCGTAGAACCATAAAAAAGAATCGCATGTGCTTTTATCCAATTCAATATAACTTTATAGGCAGGTAGGTGATTTCACTGCAGGTCTATATATTCGTCCTCCTTTCAGAGGTACTTTTTTTCCTCCTGGTGGGTGGGTTTGTTAACGTTCGGGACTGCCATGTGGAGATGGAGGGTTCGATTCCCGGTCCGCATGTTAATTAGTATCTGTTGTAGTTTAGACATACAAATAGCCGTTTATCGCCAAGAGTCACTGTGGACATTCCGACAATGACAAAAATAAAAATAAAACGCGTTTAGTGGTGTTTGTTCCTGTAGCCAGGGATGGTAACGCGATGTATGTGGTGGGAGTTCTACAGGTTTATCTGCTCGAATACCTGTGTCAGTGATGTATACTCATAGACCCTCCTAAGTTACCACTTCTCATTCTTGTTGAGGGGTGACTGTAAAATTCTTGAAATACAGATATTTGCGCGGGTACAGCGAATGCGTGCCACAACTTCACAATTGGTTGCACACGAGTCAAATGTCTCAATGGAGTTATTTGAGGAAACTATGGAAAACCGAAATTAGTATTCCGCGAATTTCCTAAAATAGTAGTAATTTGTCACACACAAAGTGAATACCGAAACCATGCCACTAGTTCACAATAATTGTTTTCAGATTCCCCCATGCGGCGTCATCATAAATTGCATTGCTCCATACATACAATTTGCAAATATTGACAAGTTGACTAAGCCACTGGTGGATCGCATAACTCACTTGCACAGCCAGTCTGCTATAGGTAGTTGTAAATTTCACAACTTATACTACGACACTGAAGTTCTATCTTCTACCTGAATGTAAATGATGTATTTGGAGATGATTTTTTTTTCCTCATATCATTGTTTTTTTTTTTTTCGGTGATGTCATGGCTGTTCTTATATCTCTGTGTGACTGAATTACATCTGGTGCATAGGCCTGATATAGACTGAATGTGACTGTGATTCGGTATGATATGCTGGGTCCACAATTCAACATCGGTTCTGCTGGTTTGAACGGTTTCATAATGTTTGCTTGCACCTACAGAAATTCGGTCTACGAGATAAATATATATAAAATTCTTTAACTCTACGAATCCCTACAGGTTAAAAGAGTATGGTAGGTTTAAAATGCGCTTTAAATAGTTGCATAAAACGGAGTAGGGAAGTATCTCGTTGACCTTTCTACACTGAGGCTATACTGATTTCATTATGAATTCGCCAATCCTCAGTTTAGATACCCAAAATTACAAGAATTATAACCCTGGATACTACATGGATGTGAAAAGTGTGAATAATACACTCAGAAAATTATTCACTTTGTTTTATTTTATCCACCTTCCATTAATAAATTCCTTTTTTCGAGTTATTTGTTAATGAGTTCGTGTGGTGGTATGATACTTCATTACTTGCACACTAGCCTTAATACCGAAACGTAATAGACCTTGACACTCGAAAAGACATAAATTTGATGAATATAAGTACGTATGCGACACTTTTCTATGATTTTCATTAAAAAAGTATACAAAATGTATAAAATCATGAAACATAGCCATATATAACAAAAATCAGTAAAAAAAATGTTAATTTCCTCATTGAATGAAGTCACTGGTCAACATAACAATTACACCTGCATGTATCACAATACTATTCATATATAACTTTGGTGGATTAAGATCGTGAAAACAGGTAAAACTTCACCCCAATTATGTAATTTCACTATACGAAAGATGTCATCGGTTTACATGGTTAGAAGTTGTGCATCATACCATACAATGTGTATTGAATGCCTCCACCAAAATAGAAAAACCCACGGCATGATGCGGTGTATCATCATAAATGAAACTCATTCTGTTCACGGTCCCTATATGACATCGGACAACTCGAGTAGTACATCAGATATACCTGTCGAAAGTCACACTAAAGTATTTGAAGCTGAACTAAGCAAATCATGCTGAAGATGACGATATCACAAGTTTCATTAACTACAGAAATGTATATCATTTGGGCAAAAAGACGGAAAGTGTATGTTTCTGCTGTCATGACAATCTCCAGATTAACCCGCAGAACTCCCACCACACGCACACACACACACACACACACACACACACACACACACACACACACACACACATCACCTTACCATCATGAAGGTGTGTAAAGTATAATACCAATAGATGCTTGAGTCATACAGCCCAAATATTATCGATGAAAGGTGTTGACAGTGTGTGTGTACAAACGCCGAAATCACCATAACAACTACAACCATCAGTAGGAAGGCAGAACTTATGTTAAGTCAGGTTAATACAGAATGTTAAAGTGTTTGTTATAGTTGGTTAGAGTAAATTCAGTTTAGGTTGTTTCAACTCACATTCACATGGTGTCACTGATGCATGGCAATCCAAAAGTGTTTGCTGAGGCGGCTTGGGCCCCACCGCGGCCTAAAAGACCGGTATTTTGCACGACCTAAGAAGACCGGTATTTTGCGCGCCGGTTATCCGGATACAACGCGTTTGTATTTTTTCTACGCAGCAGCCGCTTACTGTGGGGCCCAAGCCACCTCAGCAAACACTTTTGGATTGCCATGCATCAGTGACACCATGTGAATGTGAGTTGAAACAACCTAAACTGAATTTACTCTAACCAACTATAACAAACACTTTAACATTCTGTATTAACCTGACTTAACATAAGTTCTGCCTTCCTACTGATGGTTGTAGTTGTTATGGTGATTTCGGCGTTTGCACACACACTGTCAACACCTTTCATCGATAATATTTGGGCTGTATGACTCAAGCATCTATTGGTATTATACTTTACACACCTTCATGATGGTAAGGTGATGTGTGTGTGTGTGTGTGTGTGTGTGTGTGTGTGTGTGTGTGTGTGTGTGTGTGTGTGCGTGTGGTGGGAGTTCTGCGGGTTAATCTGGAGATTGTCATGACAGCAGAAACATACACTTTCCGTCTTTTTGCCCAAATGATATACATTTCTGTAGTTAATGAAACTTGTGATATCGTCATCTTCAGCATGATTTGCTTAGTTCAGCTTCAAATACTTTAGTGTGACTTTCGACAGGTATATCTGATGTACTACTCGAGTTGTCCGATGTCATATAGGGACCGTGAACAGAATGAGTTTCATTTATGATGATACACCGCATCATGCCTGGGTTTTTTCTATTTTGGTGGAGGCATTCAATACACATTGTATGGTATGATGCACAACTTCTAACCATGTAAACCGATGACATCTTTCGTATAGTGAAATTACATAATTGGGGTGAAGTTTTACCTGTTTTCACGATCTTAATCCACCAAAGTTATATATGAATAGTATTGTGATTAGTGTTGTAAAAAAGGTTTTTTTTCTGGCTTGAAAAAAAACATGAAAAAAAACGTTGGAAAAAAACATGTTTTTTTTCTGGAACACGTTTTTTTTCACAACTACTAAATCTCAAATTTGTAAGGCAGTTATCGTTTAAAATGACTGTTTTAGAGTTTATTCTAAGTTCTTATCTTAGTTTAAAATCTACTATATTTTTCTGGTTCAGTAAGAAAAAAAATTACAAAAATATTGGCAAAATTGACTGAAATTTTCTTTATGAACGGGGATTTCCCGAAAAGACTAGGTTGCGCGAAATGAATCCCCATTCCCCATTGTTTGGATTGATACTTGCTATTTGAAATAGTGCTGCCAGCCCTACAAAATTACCTACAGATCTTTTAAAAAATCAGGAATTTAAAATTTATCCACGGTTTTTTGCCTTATTGGGCTTTCCTTATATTCGTATACTTTTTAACTCTCAGAGTATAGTGGTACTGACTCATTAAATTGTCAGTAAGGGAGCGTGCATAAACCACATAGCTCCATTTTGGCCTCCTGTGAACCCCCACGTAGCCCCCTCACTCCCCCTTCACAAAGCACGTAGCTTTCTTCCGTTTTGATTCCAGAAGACATTTTGTACTGTTTTCTCTTGTCAGACTATTGTAAATTACATACGGATATAATTACTGAGGGAAATAATACTCACATGCTGTTATGAGTTCAGTTCCTCATTTTAACTGTGAAAAATGTTACGAAAGGAAAGTTACGTGGCCTGTCTCGGAACCCCCCCCCCCTCCCCACGTAGCCCAGCGTAGCCTTCCAGCTAACCCTCCTCCCTCTGGACCGATTCACGTAGTTTGTGCACGGTCCCTAATTATGAATCGTTTCCTTGCAACCGTTGGTGTAAACAAACGATTGAAAAAAGAAATAAAGCTCCTATTTTGTATGATAATAAATTTTAATTCAAACTTAAAAGACCATAATACAGAACTATAGGTGCAGTCTTTATGCACAGTGTGTACTTTGCTCACAATTTAAAATTGCAATCTCAAATCTTTAGCGCACAATACAAGAACAACCAGTAAAAGAAAATTTTATTTCTGAAGTGAGAGGAGACAGAAGAAGAGACAGAAAATTCCGACACCGACCGAACTAGTGTTGGTATTTCTGATACTAATGAATGTGGTACTGACATAGAGGATGAATAAAATTATGTTACCTATATAGATACACTTATGAATCATTATGTGAGACATTATATGATTCAGTAAGACTTAAAACACACTTGTAAAATGAAAGTTCCTTAAATAAAACTATAATTTATCAAATATATTTTTTTCTGAAAAAAAAACAAAATTTAGAAAAAAAACACGGGTGCTAGGTTTTTTTTCATGTTTTTTTTTCACAAAGCTGAAAAAAAAACATTTTGTTTTTTTTCAGTTTGCAACACTAATTGTGATACATGCAGGTGTAATTGTTATGTTGACCAGTGACTTCATTCAATGAGGAAATTAACATTTTTTTTTTACTGATTTTTGTTATATATGGCTATGTTTCATGATTTTATACATTTTGTATACTTTTTTTAATGAAAATCATAGAAAAGTGTCGCATACGTACTTATATTCATCAAATTTATGTCTTTTCGAGTGTCAAGGTCTATTACGTTTCGGTATTAAGGCTAGTGTGCAAGTAATGAAGTATCATACCACCACACGAACTCATTAACAAATAACTCGAAAAAAGGAATTATTAATGGAAGGTGGATAAAATAAAACAAAGTGAATAATTTTCTGAGTGTATTATTCACACTTTTCACATCCATGTAGTATCCAGGGTTATAATTCTTGTAATTTTGGGTATCTAAACTGAGAATTGGCGAATTGATAATGAAATCAGTATAGCCTCAGTGTAGAAAGGTCAACGAGATACTTCCCTACTCCGTTTTATGCAACTATTTAAGCGCATTTTAAACCTACCATACTCTTTTAACCTGTAGGGATTCGTAGAGTTAAAGAATTTTATATATTTATCTCGTAGACCGAATTTCTGTAGGTGCAAGCAAATATTATGAAATCGTTCAAACCAGCAGAACAGATGTTGAATTGTGGACCCAGCATATCATACCGAATCACAGTCACATTCAGTCTATATCAGGCCTATGCACCAGATGTAATTCAGTCACACAGTGATATAAGAACAGCCATGACATCACCGGAAAAAAAAAAAACAAAAAAAAAAACAAAAAAAAACAATGATATGAGGAAAAAAAAATCATCTCCAAATACATCATTTACATTCAGGTAGAAGATAGAACTTCAGTGTCGTAGTATAAGTTGTGAAATTTACAACTACCTATAGCAGACTGGCTGTGCAAGTGAGTTATGCGATCCACCAATGGCTTAGTCAACTTGTCAATATTTGCAAATTGTATGTATGGAGCAATGCAATTTATGATGACGCCGCATGGGGGAATCTGAAAACAATTATTGTGAACTAGTGGCATGGTTTCGGTATTCACTTTGTGTGTGTGACAAGTTACTACTATTTTAGGAAATTCGCGGAATACGCAAAAAAAAAACAACTAATTTCGGTTTTCCATAGTTTCCTCAAATAACTCCATTGAGACATTTGACTCGTGTGCAACCAATTGTGAAGTTGTGGCACGCATTCGCTGTACCCGCGCAAATATCTGTGTTTCAAGAATTTTACAGTCACCCCTCAACAAGAATGAGAAGTGGTAACTTAGGAGGGTCTATGAGTATACATCACTGACACAGGTATTCGAGCAGATAAACCTGTAGAACTCCCACCTCATACATCGCGTTACATCCCTGGCTACAGGAACAAACACCACTAAACGCGTTTTATTTTTATTTTTGTCATTGTCGGAATGTCCACAGTGACTCTTGGCGATAAACGGCTATTTGTATGTCTAAACTACAACAGATACTAATTAACATGCGGACCGGGAATCGAACCCTCCATCTCCCACATGGCAGTCCCGAACGTTAACAAACCCACCCACCAGGAGGAAAAAAAAAAGTACCTCTGAAAGGAGGACGAATATATAGACCTGCAGTGAATTCACCTACCTGCCTATAAAGTTATATTGAATTGGATAAAAGCACATGCGATTCTTTTTTATGGTTCTACGCCTTTAGAGGCGGGGAAAGGACAGTGGACGAGGAACGGGAGGGACTTCTGCCATGGAAAATGATGAAATTATCCCCGGCATTCGCCTCGCGTTATTTGGGGAAACCATGAAAAACCATGGAAAACCCAAATCTGGATGCCTGGACGGGGATTTGAAACCGCACCCTCCCAAATGCTAGGTCAGATCTTTACCGATCACGATGCGTGATAGGACTGGTGCAGGGAACGGGGTGGAATTCAGACATGGCCTTTTGAAGGAACCAACCCGATATTCAACTGAAGTACGGAGTAATGGCTAGTCTGGTCATTATGACCAGGGTTTTTTATTGCCTGCGCATTCCGCACCTATCCTAGCCTACGTGAACTTAGCCGGGTGTAGAGAACCTACAGTTTAACTGGAAACCGAACAACGGAAGTGTTATGGTGTAACTACATTACAACGCAAGTTGTGCCATATGTGAAAGTCATGTTAAGGGCTTTTGAAAATCGAGACTGAGCCGGATTCGAATCCTGGACGTTTCATGACGGGCGACGAACAAGCGACCTCTGAATGAGAGTTAACGTCTTGTGAAATACTTTGGATAGAGTTAATGTAAGTTCGTAGTATTGTCATTGCGGTGTTACCAAATGTCGTTTACTCATTCACTTTTTCCATAACAAAACATGATATTAAATCTGAACAGAGTTCTCAGTCAACATTTAAATAACGTCAATTTCTTCTATCTTGCAACGCGATCTGTTGAGAACTAAATAACAATCGGTCGCAGTGTGCTGGCAGAGCGAACAATCGGCCGAAGTCGGTTACAGTGAAGCCCTACATGCATTGCCGATTCAGCGACAAAGAGCCACCCATACTCGTAAGTGCTTTGTTGATCTTTGCTGCCATTTCCAGCGAAAAGTGGTTACCTACGTTAAATTTACTAAAATTCTGTCTGGCAGAAGTGAGATATTCAGCAGCTTTTATTCAACAAAAAGATGCATTCAGGAATAAAATTTTAAACCTCAAAGCAATTACGTTAGTGCATAACTAGTAGAAGGTGGGAAAGTTGTCTACCTTCATGCTTAGAAAGGGATATAAACATGGCGTAGCAGTCAATAACAGTTTTACAGACGTTATGTAATGTATACTTTGCACATTAAAGTAGCTGTAAGGACAGTTAAATTATGAATATGCCTTTTTTTATGGCGTGATATTTCAGCAATGAGAAAACAAAGAAAAACTTACCAGTACAGTACAGTACAGTACAGTACAGAGAAGAACTAAAATTATATAAATATTAGAACTTGTTACTACCACATGCGGATGTCGACGGATATGAGTAGAACGTAGATTTTCCTAATAGTCAGCAGCGGTTTTCATGTTAAGATGAAATGTACATGAGCGATAGCATAGCATGAAGTAATTGATGTTTTCAACTTCCTTGTGTACTGGGCTGGAGAAATGTTTTCACAATCGCCCTAAAGCTCCTGCCGTTTCACGCAGCATTCGCGGAGGTACCGAGCGTGGTGGGTGAGTGGTAACGCTCTGACCATGCATTCAGGAGGGCGCTGGTTCGAATCCCCGTCTTAACCTTTAGCAAACTATGTACTATTCTACATGCAATCACAAATGAAGATGACTCCATTATTTACGTTAAAGGACGGGCGAAGGCTCGTTGGTTTCAGAAGATTAGTCTGCTACAATATAGAAGATTTAGGATGCCCGCCTCTACATGAACTCAAGAAAAATAATTTGATAAAACTTTGTAAAGGACATTTATTTTGTAAAGCTATATGCGCTGTTGAAATGTATTTTTAATTGCCCAATGGTGGCTGAAATAAAGATTTAAATAAAATATATACAATCTTATTATTATTTAACTAGGATAGGTGAAATGACACAAGAAAAATCTGGTAAAATGATTTTATTCTTTACTGTTTACAATTCTGCAAACATCAATTAATACAATCAATTTTTTGTATGCAACTATTTCATTCCTTAATTGCCCAAAGTCAATTGTAGAACTGTAAGACAAATGAATAGGATGAACGTTGTTGAGTGTGCATATCCATTAACTTCGACACTGAGCAGTACATTGTGTAGTAGTCACTCAACACTTTGTCAGCCAATTCACTCACAAACACCTTGTAGTATGCTGATGCGATTTAAACACTTTAGTTAATAAGGTCCACAAACATCATATCCAGGTTCATAATTCTTAATTACAATATTATTTACATCACCAGATACTAACAAATTTTTATATGCAATGAGTTCAAGTCTTAATTGCGCATAATCCAATGATGAACTGTATGTCACTTGAGCTACACGAACATTATTAATATGCATGTCAATCAGTTTTTGCACTATAGCCATATTGAAGTCTCGTAGCACTTTATTAGCTAGAATGTCCACAAATTCAGTATAATATCGTGCCACCAAGTAGCCCCACTTCTGCTTGACGGTCAAGGTGTTGGTCACGGCCGGCTGCGCGTCGACGAAGTTCCTTCAAGTAGACTGGCCGAAGAAGACGCCGCTGGCAGGATCATCATTGAGGTGGAAAACAAACAGTCTTCACTCCGGCAATCGTTCGGCAGGAGACGGTGTGCTCACCAAGCGAGATGCTGTCAGTGCCGGCGTTGAATAACTCGGACACTACGTTCAATACCTGGATCAGGACGTTCCATTCGTCGTATGTTAAAACAATTTTATTGTGTCCCACTTTTTCCAGAACAACAACAGGTTCAAACTCGTGTTTGGACGATAACCCTATGGTCAAACGTTTCGTGTCACCAGCGTTGAGTTGGTAGACAGAGGAGAACAACATCACTAGACGAGACATGGCTGCAAACTGACGCCGGGTGGGGCTGCAGCTGCGAGGGAAGCGATAATTAGGGTGTGGCGCAGCTGTGCTCATTCAATTACGAACCCGTATCCTGCAGCTGCGAGGGAAGCGATAATTAGGTTGTGGCGCAGCTGTGCTCATTCAATTACGAACCCGCATCCTGCAGCTGCGAGGGAAGCGATAATTAGGGTGTGGCGCAGCTGTGCGCATTCAATTAGTTACCGGCACGTGCGCGGCGGGGAGGGGGGAAAAAGTGGGCTCACTCCGCTGTCCATAAGGAAATAATAAGATCAATCTGAGGTTACAGATGTGAGATTGCAGCGGGGGAAAAAACTGGCAGCTGACGCAGGTCCATAAGGAATGCATGGGGAAAAAACTGGCAGCTGACGCAGGTCCATAAGGAAATAATAAGATCAATCTGAGGTTACAGATGTGAGATTGCAGCGGCTCCCCTCCTTAATTCAATTAAACTCCCCTAGTTCCTCGGCTCCCCTCCTTAATTCAATTAGGACCCCACGCAATTCAATTTGCCTTAATTAAAATCAATTAGGGCTCCCCCCACGCAAATCAATTAGCCTTAATTAAAATCAATTAGGGCTCCCCCCACGCAAATCAATTAGCCTTAATTAAATTCAATTAGCCTTATTGCGCATGCTAATTAACGTTCCCTTTGATGGCGCCGACGCCCCTTTTATCACTACTTGGGTTGGTAAACATGGGATGAAGATAAATGCAAAGAAGAATCAGCTAATTAGATATACAAATAAAGAACGTAAGGTGTACTATGATTATAAGGTGGGAAAATAAATACTTATTGAAGACTTTAAATGTAAATATCTTGGCATTACATTTGATAACAAGCTTAACTGGGCAGGACACATTGTACAGGTGATAGGAAAAGGTTTGAAAATTCCGCACATGTTGGTGAGAGTAATGAGAGGATGTACGAGGGAAATAAGGGAATTGGGTTACAAAACTTTGGTCAGACCATTGCTGGAATATGGTAGTGTAGTATGGGATCAACATTTTGAGTGTCAAATGTAGGAGTTGGAGAGGATGCAAAAAAGGGCTGCTAGATTTGTTTCTGGAAATTATCGCAGAATGCAATCAGTAACAGATATGATTAAAGAGCTGGAATGGGATTCATTGAAAGACAGGAGGAGGGTAAAGAGAGTCATGGGAGTGTACAAGGCGTATATTGGCGATGAGGTATGGAAAGATATTGGTGTACTTATGAAAAGTAGTGCATGGAAGGGAAAAGATGACCATGACCACAAGCTGGCACTCAATTTCAGGCACAAGGGTGTGGGAAGATTCTCCTTTTTTAGGTAAGGGTGTGAGGGATTAGAATAAGTTTACAAGGGAAATGATGAATAATTTACAAAAAGCGTTGTAAGAATTTAAAGTTAAAATTTGTAAAGGGCAAATATAGGTGGGTGCAGGAAAGGGGGAAGGTGGGTGTGTATGAAAATTGCTACCGGAGCATGCGTTCTACAGCATATATGTATTTACTTGGTGCCAAATTTCATTTATATATAACAACTCTGTCTAGATGTTACACTTTAATTTCCGCCAGTGTAGATGTTAAATGGACGATAACAATTGGTAGGGTTGCTTAATAATACACAAAGAGGCAAAAAATCACGCCCATATAAGTAAGCGATCCCGGTCCTCGGAAGAGAAAAATTTAAGTAACGCTGATTTCCAGCACTCCACAGAGAATCTCGTGGGTCGGATAATAAATATGTTGCGAACCCATTGGCTCACCCCACCATGTCAGGGATCGCTGCTCCAAGCGGCGTAAATATGTCCTCGTTACTCGCTCTGCATGTTCTGGATAAATATAGGATTTAACAATACAACAACTTTTTTATTCATGGACGAAATTTTTGTTAAAGTATTGTCCGTGCTAACTGATGGCACAAGGTGTCAATCTGTGCAGTTTTCGCAAAATCCATTCATTTTTCTCACTTGTCATCTATATATTAATACGCTAACCGAAAACTTATGTTACATTTTTAAGAATATTGCGCACACGGAGAAGTGTGAGATTTGGCATACTTAAAGATTATATGGAGAAGAAGTCAAGGAAGCTAAAATCTATATATAATATGCGTTACAAATGCATTAAATTAAATAGAACGCTCGCTTGCCCACGTAGTTCGCTCAGATGGCTGTTAGATGGCGCAGCTACCGGCCTTACTTTGTCTTCTTTGGTGAAACAAAACAGTCGAAATTAATCTCTGACCTTATACATAAGCAAGAAGCAACATTTCGAGGGATGGTAGATAGCGTAGCTAGCGGCCAGAATATTGGGCGAACGGAGGAACTTAAAGAAAGACAGAAAGCTAAAATTATATATAATATATTTTACAAACCTTGGAATCGATATAAGCAGTCAGAGATAATCGATTGCTTCAGTTGTAAACAAATGCGCACTTTGTCTCTAGTTTGCGACATGGGCTGCGCAGAACGAATTTCCCGTAAACTTTTTACTCTTGGTCCAGGCCGAATTTCAACCTAACCATGATCACTATAACAAAACGAACCTATTTAGATTGATATTATCCCTGTACCGATAATTTTTGTGTCATTTTTAAAGTGCTGCTAACATTTCGCGGTTTCGGAGCATCCCATATTTCGGCATTTTTAATTTAATTCGTGGCGACTTTTCCGGAGTGCTAAACGTGAAAAGGACACTATAAGGAAACAGTTAATCCAAATTTCAACAGGTCAGTAACAGTTTTTCATTGGTGGATAATGTCCCAACCCAACCAATAATATAATAAGCATAGTTAATACATGTTACAAATAGATTATTAAAATAAAAAATTAATTTGTGAACGTGTGTGTGCACGTGAAATATAATCGGAGCCAACGTTCTTACGTGAATTCACCCACATCGAGACACTCTGTGGTCTTTGGTAAAACGAAAGACTCGGATAAATTAGAGATTAATGTTTGAAGTTATGAAAGGAATACTTTGAAAAGGTTTTTTAATTTCAGTAATTTCATTAGAGAGAGAGAGAGAGAGAGACAAGAAATATGGAATACTTATTTGCGTGAAATTCAAAATGATAATAGACCAAATTTAAATAGCGAACACACAAAATGACCAAATCATTTTGGTAGATACATTTAAATGCTCATGTTTCATAAAGATAAAGCAGTTTTCCGGCCTAATTGAACCATCGATAAATACATTTCATCATTTGCTATGGTTAGATTAGAAGCTAAAATTTAGCATACAGTCACGCGTGGAGTGTATCGTTTTAATTTATAGGTAATGCTGAAAATTACTAGATTATTAATCTTTCATGAAAGAAACTAAACAACTTAATGAATTACGGTCGAATTTCGATCGCTGGGCGATCACTAGTATAGATATATCTGTCTTATACGTTAACTGCTGACATAAGCCGACAGTAGGCGAAGCTTT
>JARYHS010007402.1:0-43093 GCA_031002005.1 Vandiemenella viatica
TCAGAAACAAAGATCTATGAGTTAGTATATCATTTATTTTTTTATTCATAATTCAGACAATATTTCCGTTACCAAGGTAGTGCCACATTTGTCTTAGGAAATACTGGACAAAGTAGTTTCACAGCTGTTGGTTCTCCACCTGTCTTAAAAGCAAAATATGCCATTTGATCGTTGTTATTGTTGTCAAGGTTTCAGGGCACATCGATAGCGAGGTCTTTAGTGCCTTCATCGTTGTGATAATTACTTATTGCATAAGCTTTTCCTGCAGCACACATACAACTGTCGCCATGTTGATTACTAATTACACTATTTTTCATATTATAACTGTTGAAAAAATTTGGAACTTTTCAGTCTCATAATAGGTGAGCAGTACTTTATCAGAAGGGAGTGGAATTATCAGTAGGGCCATCATCATGATCACACCTGACTGCCCTTGTTGCACATCCTAAAAACTGAATTCCTTCCATATATCCAATAATATTGGACTCGTTCATTTGATTAACATCAAAACATTCCCAAAACAAATAAGTATGTTATTATTAAATTTTATTCGTAATATTTGACAAAATAGATCCATAGATTTTGTTTCTTAAAGGGATCATCTACATAATAGTTTCTTTCATATTTCATGTTTTCCTCTCTTTACCAAAAATAACAGGCATTCCCAATAAATTTTTTCTACGTATCAAACATTGTAATCTTTAAATCGAAACATTTTTGCAGAGTCTAATAATTACAAATCATCTTGCCTCAAAATTAATTAGTTGCCTTCCTTCAACTAAGATATATCTCCTCTGTTTCGTCAGTCTTTTTTCTTATTTTTGGAAGAAGGATCTCACATAGCTCCACAGACAGTTCCCTGGGAAGCCTATATAAGCCTTTCAACTTTTTTTAAATTTCTTGCAATAGCAAAAGAACGTTAGTGTGTTTAGCTTTTGTGAATGAAAGGATGAACTAAAAATTAAATTTTGTGATGTAGTCAATCTATGTGCTGCTAGAATTAATTTATACAATTAGCAATGGTCAATCACATTTGCAATAATATTATAACAAAGTTATAACTCCAACTAAGGGTAGTAATATTTCAATAAAAATAGAATCTGTTATTGAAAGCTCTAAAGTTTACATACACCAGAAAAGGGAATACTTCAATAAAATTGGATGCTTCACAAGAGGACAAAAAATGCTGAAAATTTAAGATTCTGTACTTTTTATCATCAATGGTTAACTCTCACAAAAAGCCTATATTTATATATATGACAATGAAGTATTTAATAATTCTAACAGGCGTTAAGAAAATATTATGTTGGATAACCACAGTAGCAGATTAAATATTTGTAGTGGTCTATTAAATTTATCATGACATATTGTTGTAATATATAAGCTAAAGGACTGGCAGTAATGTTTTACAACAAATAGTAAACTTAAAAAGAGTTAATAATTGGTGGCAAATAATCGCCAAATAAATAACACTTTTTCAAACAAATGCACAATTATTTGATGGGTTTTAATTATATTAGATTTGTATTTTCTCTGTTTATCAATGAAATTATATCATGTGTACTTCTCAGCATGAGAGATCAAAAGCAAAATATTCATTAAGGAAGGGTTATTAATGTGTTGTACTGGCTATCTAATTATATAAAAAATGTTGTCACGTATAGGTTACAGAAACATTTATTTGGAATCTATCAAAACCTTTTAATTAAGAACAATACTTTAACAATCAATTAGAATAAAATATCAAAACAATTGACACTTGTCATACAGGGTTACAGCATTGAAAAAACAAAATAGAAACTGATGAAAATTATGATGTTACCAATAGTAAATCTATATTTGAAATAAAAATAAATTAAAATTTAAAAGCATTAAAGCATACACAAGACATGACATGATTCAATGACTTAAATAGTTACAGTTATATAGATTTTTCCATTTTTGATCTATAATAAAAATAGACAAAAAAAACTAAATCTGATAGCCAATCATTAAGTGATTAGACATCAACAACACTGATTCTATCAACATCTAGATCTACCAAGTATCATCTTACTACTGGATCCAATTCAGAACTAGTCAGAAGAGGAATGTTCATGATCAGAATGACTTTTTTTAAAAAAGAAGTTGCTTGTTTACCTATGAAAAACTTAAAACACTATGTATGCAGCTCATAAAAAATTTAGTACAAATGGTATTAAAAAATCGCAATAATAATTCTATAAAATAACTGCAACAGTAATAGATTTTTTCAGGTAATATAACTGGTGCAACTTTTCTACTCAGATATTTCTCTCATCCCAGAAAAATTTAAAAACAAAAAAAGTTTGAGTAATAGTACAAAGATTACATGGGTCAATAACATAACTATTGACTAGAGATGTACCTAGAAATTAAAGAGAAAACAAATTAAAAAATGGGCCAGTCAACAAAGATTATCTTAATGACAACACAAATTTAGATAAGGATAAAAGAAAAAAAATTGACCATAGACATTTAAAAACAAAATGAAATATAGATCCAATTTCCTTTATACATGCTTGATCCCAAAAATTTTCCCTCCTATAAACCTGAAAGGGAACACTCGAAAACATAACAAATTATTAAGTTCCTCTAAGTTTAGACTTGTAGTATCTTTACAGGAAAACATATACATATCTGAGGGAATTATTTGATTGCTCTTCTAAAAACAACAAGTAATATTATCTATGTATAATATACATATTTTTTATCACTTGTCCACATTTCCAAAATGTGAAAAGGATTTTGGATTCATTTAAATATATTTTGATTAATTTTTAGATACCAAAACCACAAATGATTTTAAAAAAATATTTATAGGAAAAAAAGAAAGTTGTCAGAATTAATGTAATAATGCTACTATAGAGCAACAGAACAAGTACAGATTTTCTACAAAAGTTCACATAAAAAACGACAACTTTTAACCATATAAATATTTCCCACATACAAACACAATAAATCATGCTATTACCTTAAGGAATATGCAGATGAATTTTAAGATTCCAATGGGAGACAAAAATTGACCACAAAAATAAAATGAGAGTGTAGAGTAAAAAGAATCGCTAATGACTTCTAATACCACCAGAAAGCATAAATTCTTTACAATAACCTCACAAGAACACAAAAACGCTTTCCCAAAACATTACAAAAGAGAATGGTTTTTCACTTTTAAGAAAACCACTTTTAAAAATTCAAAATATTCCTACTATAGTAAATTAAATTCTACAAAGCATTATAGGAAAATCAATGTTTACCAAAACAAATGCATTCATTTTTAAGGCATCCAAGATCAGTAAATGATTTTCAAATAAAAATCAAAGAGAAATGAATGTTCCTATTGTACAACTCTGTTGATTATTATTAAGGCTTCCAGACAACAAATATAACAAGAAAATAGGCGTTTATTTCACTAAAACTGCTGATTAGTTCAAGCTTGTAATTCTGGTAAAAGATTTTCAAATATAAATAAAAAATGGAATTCTCAAGAAACTAAACTACTGATGACGTTCGAGGTATCCAGACAGTTTAAATGATACTTCTAGAAGCATTACAAGAAAACTGTAGTTCCTAGAATCAATTGATGTTCAAGTCTCCAGGCAGTATAAATGATTTTCTACAAATATTTCAAGAAACGAGCTTTCAGCAGAATTATTTCAGTGATGATACTTAATGACTCAGGAGTGTTTAAATGAGTTTGCATAATACCACAAAAAACGGACGTTATGCACAATGAATAAGCTGATGACTTTTAAGGTTGGGCAGACCGTGTAAATGATTTTTTGCAACATCACAAGAAACGGGCGTTCTCCCGAATGGATTCGCTGGTGAATCTTAAGGTATCCAGGTTGTATAAATGATTTTCCACAAAAATCACAAGCAAATGATCGTTTACCAGAATGAATCCTGCTGATGACGTTTAAGGTCTCTATCCCGGTTAAACGACTTTCCACAAAAATCGCAATAAAACGGGCGTTTTCCAGAATGAATAAAACTGGTGAGTCTTAAGGTTTCCAGACAATTTAAATGCTTTTCCACAAAAATCGCAAGAAAACGGGCGCTCATCAGAATGAATCCGCTGATGTTGTTTAAGGTTTGCAACTACTGTAAATAATTTTCCACATATATCACAAATAAACGGGCGTTCTCCAGAATGAATCCGCTGATGAACTTTCATATGTTCCAGCTGCTTAAATGTTTTTGTACAAACATTACAAGAAAACGGTCGTTCATCAGAATGAATCTGTTGATGACGTTCAAGGTCGCTAGCCCATATGAATGATTTTTTACAAAAGCTGCAAGTAAATGGAACGTTCTCCAGTATGATTCAGCTTGTGAGTCTTAAGTTTTTCCTGAATGTGTATACCTTTTTTCCACAAAAATCGCAAGAAAATGGGCGTTCATGAGAATGAATCTTCTGATGACTCTTAAGGCTTCTAGAGTGTTTAAATGATTTTGCACAAACATCACACGAAAACGGACGATCTCCCGTATGATTCAGCTTGTGATATTTAAGTTTTCCAGATTGTGTACATGTTTTTCCACTAAAAATCACAAGAATACAGGCGTTCATCAGAATGAATCCACTGATGATTCTTGAGGCTTCTGGAGTCTTTAAAAGCTTTTGCACAAACGTCACAAGAAAATTAGGCGTTCTCCAAAATCAGTGAACTGATGATTTACTGGCTCCTCTCTCTATTCTGTTAGTTTTGGAATTCACCAGTACAAAATTGCTGATCACAACTATAACTATTAATTTTGCAGTTACCCCTAGGAAACAGGAAAATTTCCATGTTTACTATGTGTTGACAACGTATTAGACTGGAGAAGTATATTAATTAACAATTTATAGATAATTCTCAGTTTTAGAAACTATTAGGCTTAATTTATTTACAACTAGTACACTAAATTCTTTTAACAAGTAATTCATCATTATATATAATGCTATACCCTGTATAAATAACAAACTGCACAGCTGCTAAAAATAAACAGCTTAACATTTGTAATATAAAGAGCCCTGACTCCAAAATGTGATTTGTAGTAAAAACCAACAGATTGTATTTTAGGGAAATTAGTTGAGTAACACTTCAATATCTTATAAATAGACACTAATATTTTCAATTAGTGATTTACAAATTTACTTACTTAAGACGCTGGCAAAGTAAAATACTGCCTAGTTATGAAACATTAACACACAATTTAATATTAGCATAATAAAATTTTTGCTTAAAGAAAACCGAAATCAATTGTTAAAAAACTCAATAGACCAATTACATTATCTATGGAGAAATATTTATGGTTATATATGCATGGCTATGCATCAAGCTGGACCAGCTTGCCAGAAGATGACCTGAATTCCTGGATATAGTTGACTGATTGAAATTTGTTTTGGTACTTGGCACATGATAACAAAATTCTGACAATAATTAATGAAACAGTGAATACTAATAATACAATTATGAATTTGAGTTAATTTGTCCCTGATATTAACAAAATGGAAAATGATTATTTAAAAAAATGGCTTTAAGAACACGATAGATACAAGATTATTAGTAAATAGTTTTTCACAAAAGTTTACTTGATATTAAAATTCGATAGATATATTTACTTCATAAAAATAAAGAAATGATTCCAAAATTATATATAAATGAAATTTTGAGAGGTTTTACTTGTATATAGGTCATTTTTTAGAAATTACAAGTGTTTTCGCATATTTTATAGAATTTCCAAAGGCCATTTTGCAAAATTATGCAACATATCCACCTTAATTGGCTTAAAATATATAGCCCTTGAGTAGTAAATAGATCAACATAATAAGATATCTGTACTGTAATTAATTCAGAAAGATCGATATGAGTATACTAATATACTAACAGGTCGTTAAGCATGGGTATATACTGTCCTTTGATACTTTTTTATCTAGTATTATGAAGTTAATACCTAGCAAGATAACGGTTATGAGATAATGAGGTACACTATGATCATTATAATATAATTCAAAATTTTTCTGTTTCAACCAAAAATACCACAGAAAAAAAATTAACTTCGCATTATTTAAAAAACTGATGGAAATAGCGTGAAAAGCGTAGTTTGCTAGTTGGAGAGTCTCACTGAATGGTTGGACAATCAATTTTGACTGCTTAGAAGAAAATGCTTTTATATTTGGCAAAATAAGTTCTTATAAGATAGTGTCAAAACGAATTTCAGATTCTACATAAAAATTAACAAGCAATGTATTTGAGGGTAAGGCAAAAGTTCTTGGACAGGCAGGGAAAGAAATTTTAGTAGAAAACATTACCTGACTACACAGTCCCAATGTAGTTCAATGCACTATGTCCAACTCAGGCCCGCCCCTAGCTATCTTAACGCCCTTGTGAATACCGATTTTGCAGCCCCCAGTTTAACTCTTTTATTTTTCTTATGGCTTTAAGCCTTGTCGAGATAATTAGAGATGGGAAAGTACTGGGGGCAAGACGGGGAGGAATTCGGCAATAGATTTTTGAAGGAAACATATTCGCCTGGAATGATTTGGAGAAACCATGAAAACCCAAATCTTGATGCCCAAATGGGGATTCGAATCCGCATCCTCCAGAATGTGAGGCCAGAACGTTACCGCTCATGTACCATGCATTCTTGGTCTGTTTACAGCTACCTGCGCTTAACTTTTGGGGGGCGGCAAAATCGTGTTTAAATTCAGCAAATTTATTTCGCGGCAACTTTTCTTATTAGCTCCACAACAATGAAGTGGTCATTTCTTATGCTATAGGTGGGCGACTTTGAATATTACGTGATCGATCGCTCTATTTGCCGCCCCCTGTATGTTTTGCCCGCGGTGCACGCCTTGCAGTCCGCTTGCGGGGGCCTGGTCCAACATTTTTTTAATGAATGGATTTCAGTTTGTTTGAAAAATATCCATCTACGTCTGCTATCTCTTTATTTGATTAGAAATACTGTATTTTCCAAAATATATATGTACATCTTTTGCCTTGAAACTACATGGAAGTCAAAGCAGGAAAATCTAGTGAATGGGATGAAGTTCCAATAATTTGTGCTATATATCCGGCAGTTTCTTTATTGTCTACATACCTCTCATAGGTAGGAGCAATACCCTAATTAAAGATTGCATTTTTTTCATTTCTCTTTTCAGATATTTTTTACTCAGTTGGTCAAAAGTATTGAGTACTTTACCGATTTTTCAAGACAATCAATTCAAAGTAGTCTACTTTGCATGCCAAAAATGACAGATACAATTGTTTTCAGGCGTTTTTTATATTGGCTTCGAACCACCATGGAACATTTGAAGTTAAATATGAGCATCTAAACGTGGTGTAATCTTTTATGTTGTGATTTTTAGCTTGTTAATAATTATTGAATAGGGCAATTAAAAGGATTACCTTCTATGACTAAAAAGTAACTACTTCAGCTATTTTACTATTAGATTTTATTGCATACAAAAAATAAATGTAAAGGTTCTTAGCAAGAAGTAAACAATACCACAATTTCTATAGAGTCAGTGAATAATAAAACCGCCGAAGGCCCTCGTCTCTACCACGGTAACAATTAGAAACACAAAATCCACAGGATTGAAGTTAAAATGGAATATGTGTTAATGAAAACTTTTATTGGATCAGTATTTGACACATTTGGCATCCAATTTTGAGGTAAGCTTTATGGGATTCAATTTTTGATGTAAAATATACGGTACTCATTTTCCTGATATGTACATTGCCTTAGCTAGTGTGTTTGAAACAGCAATAATTGCCGATAGTCCATTAACATATTGATCCACATTCTCAACGTACAGATGTTGCAGACATAACCCACCTATGGCCGTCCTGAGGAAGTGTACTTCTTCCTGAACTTTTCAAAATCGTCACTAATTATTATCGTATGGATAACCACTGTGATTCTATTACTTATTCTTATAATCATGCTGCAGCTGCTCAGTGTATAACATTTGGAGCAGCCAAAGATGGACGTAAACAGATTGTGAGGATAAGAATAACATTTCTGAGAATTTCTAAACAAAGTCTTAGTCTGAAGAAGGGGTTCGGGGGGACAGCCGATTATATGCCTTTTCGTGCCTGTGCCCTAAGTTAGATGAAAGAGTAGTAAATCACTAAGAAATGCTCCAGGCTCAAGCATAATGTGGTGTTTGCGAAAGAATATCTGAAGCAGTGTGTGAGTAAAGAGGTGATCATTCGTTTGAATATCCGCGGACAGAAACGGTTAGGTGTTGTAACCAAGTCGAGAGTATAAACTTATGAGCAGTACTGAGAAAAAACAGTCAATGATGCGTTGCAGAAGACAATCTGCTGTACTGCCTACTGGCAACCAGTTTATTAACCTCTACTTAGATATAAACGCCAGAAGAGCTTTATTTACTCCGTATTGCAAGGAATGCTTGTGAAACTAATTAAGAATTCAATGGAAATTGGGGCAGTATTGCTAATAAAAGAAAAAGATACACATAAATACTACTTTCCTTTTTTAGGATACCTATATTACTAATAAATGGATAATGCGACCACGGACAGTAACAAAAGTTCAGTTAAACTAAATAGTAATAGAAAGAGAGGGACAAATGGATTAATAAGGACTCAAATCTCATAGAAAATCCTATAAGCAAAATAATCTCAATCCAGTAATCAAATTTTCTGAGCCGGAGCAAAAACTTGTGATTTCTGCCCTTCGAACATCATTTTGGTTCCCAGATAGTTAGATCTTAAAGAAGGTCACCACCACACCAATACACAGTCACTTCAAACCTAATTTACCACGCCATGAAGTTTTCGACTGTAGCATATGTAACATTTGCCACCCCCCTAGAAAACAACACTGTTGCAATCTAAAACTGACAAAAAATGATTTCCTGCGAATTTAAGCTACATAAAAAATACGCTGAGTGAAAGCTGAATGTGATCTAAAACGAAATGACTTTTCAACACAGTGCATAAACCTAAAATACTTGCCATGACTCTTGAAAAAATTCTCACTTCCAAAAACCACGCCTACAATGTAAGATGGCAGTATCTACACGAAATAATATCTTTAGCAAAAACGATCAGAACAGCTGGAGTGCAACCTCAGTAACCTCCTATACTTCTGCTTTAGCACTGTGCTACTTCAAACCTGTGTGTGCCTGTCATCTGTGGCATAAACCAAGTCACACCAAGGCACTTGATACAGAGCTCCATGGAACATACTGGCTCGTCAGAGTATCCCTGCGCCAGCTATCTGAGGCAGTGGTGGAGATATTGTCTGGCATTGCACCTGCAGATATAAGTCGGGAGGTAGCTTCTAACACTGCAAGGTCCAGAGTGGAAGCTTCTCACACATCAAAGCCACTACAAGACACACCAAGCAGGGAAAGAATGTGGATCTGGAAAAACAGAGTTGGACAAAACACTGGCTGGATCATGCCGGGTCTGAAAAGTGATGGTCCTTACATAACAGAACAGACTTCCAGAAACCATTAGTCAGTGCAGAGACTTTTGCTTCATTAGGATAACTTTCTAATGACATTACAATTCGTCAATATCGGAGTCATTAGGAAAGGAATAAGGAAAGGAACAGGAAGGAATTTGGCCATGGACTTTTCGAAAGAATCATCATAGCTTTTGCTTGGAGTGATTTATGTAAGCAATGTGAAACAAAATCAGAAAGAACCCAGACAGGAATTCAAAACATGAAGAGATCCATACAGATACCGTCGTGTCACTTTGGTGAGGCCCTAGGCAAATGGTATATTTCTATTATATTAACAACTTGGAATTAACTTATTCCATTTAGGCACCCTACAGTCAGTGACAGAAGCCAACACATTCAATTCATCAACACAATAAGAATAATACAAAAAATACATTAAACAGGAATGCCTTCAATGTGTTAGGCCTATAACTCCCAACACTACCCTGACGAGTATAAAAACTTGCACATTTTAAAGTCATAAATCCTGGCCTCTATAATAATAGTGACAACTGAGCATATTATTAGCTAGCTAGTTTAAGTAAAGGTATAATATTCAATAATCAACACTGATCCTCGAAAATGGAGTAAAGCTGAATAAATGATATTACAACATTACATTGTTCTAAAATTTCTTTCAGCAATTCTAACTATCTTTACATTTTACTTTAGAAGCGAAGCGATCCCGTATCCCATAAATTTAGAACAGATATCTCCAACAATGAAAAAAAGTGACCGATTCAGACAATATATTTTTCCCAGCAAGATTTGTTTAATCTAATATTATCTGAAAGTAAATTGATACTTTTTATTTTTACATATAAATTAATTAAATTTTAGTAAAATTTCATCACCTTTTACATTTGTATAGATTATGTATGTTGTATGGAAATTCAACAAACAAGATCCAAAATGTGTTTTCATCACAAGAGAATGCTTATATTAAAAGAATCCAAATAACTGAGGAAATGTTGTGTGTCATATAGATGCCACATTACTGTTAATAATGAGATTGGGGTTTAAAGTGTTTGAGGCAACTTCCCTTACAAACCTACTTGTGCCTGATATATTAAGTGGATTTCAAATTTAAATTCTTATAGTGCAAGAGATAAATTGTTTTGCACTTCACCTCAGCTATATAACAAAAGTTCTACCAGTAACTGATGCTTGAAATCAAATATTAATATAAAGTCATAGTTCTACCATTCCTCTCCATATCTTATTCCCCCTTCTTCATCTAGACATATTTGGTAGTTAGTGCTGTCATGTGGATTAAAACAAAACACATCAGTCTTTTAACAGCCACCTCCTACCTATTAGCTAAATAGCAATAATGTGGTTCCAGTATTATCTCACCATTAACAAATATTACTGGCTAAAAAGTTCATTAATTAAACAGAATAGATCCAATATTTAATAAAAAAATTAAGCAAAATTCTCATTTTAACAACTAGAAAATTCACAGTTATATAATAACAGAACTAGTGATAAAATTAATATTTTGATATAAAAAATCTGAAAAAAACTTCTTGCTTTGAAATTCCAAGCAATTCTTGAAGCTCACATCCTGAAAAAATGAATTACAATCCTAGTCTGGGGCAACTGACATGAAATTCAATCTATCAACTTGGGAGCGAATATTTTAACATCAGTTATATACTTAGCTAAAAATCAAATATGCTTCTTTATTACAAAAACACTGCTATTTATCACGAGATTATGACACATAGTAGTCTCTTTTTTTTACTGTCTTCAGTTTGGTAGTTAGTTGGTTCATGTTAGTTGTCAAGCTAATGCTGCCAAATGAAGCTAAGTTAAAATTATGCATCAAAGATCTGGCTTTTTGTATTAAAATAGCTCACTTTTTTACTTACAATCCTAAATTGCTAAGGCAGCTGCACAAATGATAGTTGTAGGATAAACAATAACTTCTCTACTGAATAAACTGATAACTAAGCACACATATTTTCGGCATTACACAGAAAATTTCTAATAACAAGAACTAATTAAAATCAAATGTCAAAATATAGCATCAATACAAAATAATAAGGCATCATCTTACCTTCTTTAGTGAATTTCTTCTGGTGTCCTCATGAAGATTGAAGTTTTGTCATACCTTTAAACACTTTGGAGCAATTTGTAGAAACATATAAAGGAGTTGAAACAGGCTGAGATGTGGGTAAACACATGTTTTGTTAGAGAGCACCAAGAGAAAAAAGTGTGCGTACAGAATGCACATGCCAAGCTCAATTAATGATGGCTCTTTACATACAACTTTCTTGTTCTCTGGAAAAACTATGTGCAAACAACTTGACAGATTTAAGAAACCATCCCACAGTGTTGACAAATATGTAATGGCGAAGTCACGCATAGGTAATGAATAAATACATGGCTTATTAGCAAGTCCCTTGAGAGAGAAATACTGAAGGCATATAGCACATGTATACTGCAACTGACTGACAGGTATCATGGTTGCTACTGCTGTGATTGGTTACACTGGTATTGCTAACATCACACTGGATGGGAAGTGGTCTGCTAGTTTGTAACTTCTCCATCAATCTGACATCACTCAGTTCAGAACACAGAACTAAACCTTTTTGTTGATGTTCAACTTTTGACCTATTAAAAAACCAAAGAAAACAGTTTCAATTACTTTACTGGCAAATAATGAATGGAGAATTACAAAGTAAAAATAATAAAAGAAATTAGAACTACTGTAAACCAGTAATGGAAATTTAAACCACATATTTTCTTATACAGCAACTTACCAGATACTCATAGTTCTACAAGTCTCAATTGTAATATACATATACAAGATATATGAGAATTATATACATGCAAAGTAACACGGTACAAGGACCAGATCACCCACTGACTTTTTAAATTGGGTCATGGACCAGCTAGTTTATTTTACAAGTAATAAGCTTTATGAAAAAAAGTTACAATGTGGTTTACAAATGATAACCTAAAAGTTATTTTTATCTCACAACTTTACTATCCTCATAGTGGTGTAGGAATGGGTTAATTTAGTATATCTCTACGAGAGAATGTGGGGTTTAATTATTCACAGTCCAAACATCTTTCAATTATTTTTCTGCATTTTTATATTTTATATAAATAGCAGATTAAATTTTAAAGTTGGTTAAAAAAGGTTTGGATATTAAAGGTTTGTATTAGATAAAAATTATATTTCTTTATAAATTATTTTTAAGAAACATTTCTTCCCTCCTGGTGCATAAAGCAAATGGGGGAAAATCTAACAAAAGAAAGTTTTCCAATTGAAAAAATTACCTAATGCTTTATATTTTGTAGATTAATTTTAAAGAATAAATTTCTAATACATGTTTTTATTAATTCAGACACACATTTTCCTTACAACTGTCACAACTACTTAACATAGAAGAATTTAGGAATAATTAAAACCACCGTAAAACATAGTTTATGAACAAAACTTCTTTATAATCACAAATTTTTAAATTCAAGAAACAGATATCATTGACATTTAATATAGCAGCTGCTTTATTCAATTCATTTTGAGGCAAATAAGCATATTCTGTCATCTATCAACACTGATCAACTATAATGGTGAATAACTAATATATTTTTATCATTTCAAATCATTATGACAGTTGGTGCTGTTCTTGTAGTAAAACTGGTGCATTGTACTGACTTTTAGTAAATATTCTAATCTTATGGTTAAAATATATAGTGCAAGGTCGACAGTGCAATACAAATTCCTAAGAATGATGGTCCATATTACTTCACAATGGCTGTCACAGAAAATAGTGAGTGGTTCCTCTGTTCCAACCAACCTTAGAGGTAATCACCATGACACCTTATCAGATTGCAAAAATCTCTGTCTTGTTCATTAAATAGTTTTTGAGACAAAAGACCAAGTTTTCCTGCAACAGTGCATAAAGTCGAAGAAAATTGTCTCATTTGAAGGTAATTAAATGACTTCTAAGAATATCTCTTGTATGCTTTTTGCAAGAGTTGGTCAAGTTGCAGCTGTAATTAGCCTTGGGTACCAGGCAGTTTTCCCTAATGTTCTTACTGGATTTGGCCTTTAAAGTCACAAGTAGGTATTCAGTGAAGCACCAATTTATGACTAAGGATATACTCTGACCACAAACTTCTCTATAGGATCAACCAAATAAATCTCTAACTGTAGAATCCAGTTCATACTGACCAAGGTAGACTAGCTACTAGAGGGTTACTTGATATTTCACTATTGCCATTTAACTATTAAAGTTATATGTTATGTATATTTTAATGTTAAATCCCTCTGGCAATTTTTTATATAATGTGGTGATGATAATAGCAAAATTGTCACAAACCAGCTTGTTTAAGACCGTGATAACAAGTATAAAATCATCACATAATAAACTTGAAGACAGAGTTGCTGTAATGACAGAAAAAAGAATAATACCTAAGGTAATCTTTATTGGCTAGAGACAGCCACATCATTTAGCTGCTGTGACTAAGGGCTAGTATATGGGGAGTGTGATATAATACGATGAGAATACATAGTATAAAAATATAACACAGAAAAGCAAAAGAAAATGATGATGGGAAAAATAATATCAGATGTTAATACATGCTGACACATTTTCGAGTAACGTGAATGAGCATGTTAAGTGGTAAGGGTTTACTAAGATGGAACTGCCTTACCTGTTAGGAACAGACACAGATACTGAGTCCTCTTGTTCAGTGTTTCCTATCATGTTCTGAAAAAAAGGAAGAAAAATATGACTTACATGATAATCTCGCGTAAACTCCCATGACAAATAAAACTACTGAAGATAAAAAGATCATAAGACACAAATTCCAAACCAATTCTCATACTAATGTCCCTAGTATTTCATTGTAAACTCCTTCACACGTAACTAATGAGGATGAGAATACTCATGTCACAGTGCCCAGTACTGGCAAACTGAAGATGATGGTACTGGAGCAAATAACGTGAATCCATTAGTGAAAAGCAATAGCTCCAAAGAGAAAAACAAATTTTGGCATTGTGAAATTAAACCTATCCACAATTCATACATTTAAGTAAAATTACATCATTTAAATTTCAGTCAAGAATAGCAAAAAAGTTGTCCAAAATATTAGAATAAACAGAATTTCAAAGTTGTATTTACTTCAACACATTTGTTTTGATATTAATTTATTTCATAAACTTAATATACCTTATAGCAACAATGTTAATTCGAAGATAGTTTAGTAAGATAGGAACATACATTGCAAGAGAAACAAACATCTTGCTACTACAAAACATATAAATATTTGAAAGAAACTTATGCTGGCAGGTGTTCCCATCTGTAAGAGAATCTGACTGAAATGACAGCTAAGTGACTTCACTAAATGTGACTTAAATGCGCAAGGAAAACTGATTCGTTATCTATTTTCTCTGGTTTTCCACAACCCTTTTGCATTCACTGTCATTCTGTTTGGTAACACGTATTTAATTAATCTTTACATCTAACTGTAATCACCTCTAGAAAACAACAGTCAAGCAACCACAAATTGGTGAACTCAATAGCTTGACTTATTAATCAGTTAAAGTTAAACAGATAAGGAAGAAAATGTCTGGATGTAAACCTTGGCACAGTACGTAGACAGTTAACTGCACTACAGTGCTCACTGTCAGTGCCCGTAAACACTATCACAATAAATGAAAGTGTTTGCCTAACATCTAAACAATAGAAACTTTTTTTCTAAATCACAAAGGAAAACTTTCTAAAACGATTTAATACAGTGGTATACTTGTGGTTTAAAAACAGACAAATTCACGGAAATATGAAAATACTACAAAAGCCTACATTTACAAGTATCAATTCATAAAACATGAGAAGTTTAAACGTATAGCAAACAACATATACAGATTAATTAAAAAAATAAGCTCAGGACTGCCTATCAATTACATAAACAACAATAAACTTTTCCTAGTAATGACGAAGCGATAGTATCGTACATGTGGTACTGCAATCAGCAATGTATCAGCTGTACGACTCGACAAATACACAAAAAGTAACAAACCCACCTCCTCCTTAATATAAATGGCGGTTTAACGGCTCCCTAACACCTCCACTTGCCATGGTTGAGAACGTAATACACAATATTACTCACAGCAAAGGTTTGACATACACAGCGTATTGATTACACTTTTTCTACAAAGATATTGTGTTTTCCATGCAACAGATCGCACTCTCAGTTTCTATTCAGTGTTTCATTAATTTTAAATTGTTAACTGCAATTCCCTTGTTCCATCTGTACAAAGTTTCCCGAAACACTAAGAATTTATTTTTTAAAGTTATAAGTCGGCCTAAGATGTCGTTGAAGCAAATGCGTTTCGAAAATTCAAAATGCACATTATTTCTGGTTTTTTTTCTGTTCCACATTCACGAAAAATTAAAAGAATATATAAAGTATAATATTTTATTAATTGCAATGGAACCTATGTTCAGATGGCAATATTGCTACCTATTATTTAGTATCTAGCCATCCATCAATGGACTTTCCGATCACGATGCCCAGTTATTAACCACCAATACTTCAATACTTAGCTCTAAAAGTAAGAGTAATGTTTAAAAATTCAACGTGTAATAAATGATGAGTCAGTCACTTGTTTTAGAAAGTGCCTCAATATCACAAACTTGGAACATGTTTTCAGTGCACAACGTAAGGATGAAAATACAACAGTTTAGTAGCATGGTAATAAATTACCTTTTGAAAGCTGCTTTCCCTTGAAAAAGTGTGGTACTTCTCGAAAAGAACAATGCTAATGTTTAAAACACATCATAAACAGTACTGCAAAATACTGAAAAAGGTTATCAAAGAATCTAAAAGTATTTAAATTAATTTTTTTTTTAATTGTAATGGAGCACAGGCTCCGGTGGTAATTTCCCTACACACCCATCTTCCACCTATCCTGCACCCACCTAAATTTGCTCTCGACTAATTTTATCTTTAAATTCTTTCAAAGTTTTCGGTAAATTATTCATCATTTCTCTTGGTAACTCATTCCAATCCCTGACACCCTTACCTAAAAAAGAGAATCTTCCCACCATGGAGGAAGGAATTAAATGGAGGAGAAGTGACGTTAAGTCAGTGAAGCAAGCACTAAACTCTCCCGCATGGTGGCAGCACCGGCAGCGACCATATGCCGCTTCCCAACAATTAAGGTGTTCACATTGTGGTAGATGTAGTGATTATTTCATTTAGTATTGTGTATAAGTGTTTAAAAATGTCAGCTTGTGTTCCGTACGGTTGCACAAATAGGCCAGACAGGAAAGAACCTGGAATATCATTTCATAAGTAAGCTGAATTGTAATTATCGTTGTTGAAGTGAGCGGTAGACACCGCAAACTTTGCAGCACGTCTATAAATATTTAGTCATAGCTCTCAATGGGATGACTTTGTTCTCAAATTTTTCTTGGTGTAGTGTAGAAAATCAGCAAACTTGCTATTTTGCACATAATAGACTAGCATTATTTTTTAACGAGTGTTTAAAATGAGATTTATAGGGGCGTGTTTTACTTCGCGATTCAGTGAATTTACTATTACGATTTCTTTCAATTTAATACAATACAATGCATTCATTTTCCATTGATCCCAATATAAGAGACTGGCTCTGTGGGATGTGGAAAGTTGTCAATTTACAGATAAACAGTTGCATAACAAAATAATAAGTACACCACTAGATGTACAGTCATAGTATACATGGTAAATTAAACACTTCCATTACAAAATAATATATACACTAGAAGATGTACAGTCATAGGAAATATGGTACATTAAAAAGAAATTAACAAAATAAAACATACACCACAAGATGTACAGTCGTAACATATATGGTACTATAAACAATTCCATAACAAACTAAATACATACACCAGGAGATGTACAGTCATAGCATACATGGTAAATTAATTATTTGAACCATATTTACACAAGATACTGGCAGTTATTTTTAAGAGACCTTAGAAATAAATTCTTCGACAGAGTAGAAGGAGTTGTCAATTAAAAATTCTTTCAATTTTTTCCTGAATTTATTCTTATCATCTACTAGACATTTAATATGTGTTGGGAGCATATTGAAGATATGTATCCCTGAATATCGGACCCCTTTTTGAACAAATGACAATGACTTGTAAATCTTGTGAAGATCATTTTTACTTCTAGTGCCGTAATTGTGTATTTTTACTATTTGTTTCAAACAAAGTATTTTTTGTGACTACAAAGGACATTAATGTGTATATATACTCAGTATGCTAATGTTAAAATCCCTAACTTCTTGAACAGCTCTCTACATGAAGTTCTATTGCTAACCCCACACATATTCTTATTACACGCTTTTGGGCTCTGAAACACTTTATCTCTATGGGTAGAATTGCACCAGAATATTATTCCATATCACAATAAGGAGTGAAAATAAGCAAAATAAACTAGCTGCCTCATACGGAGATCACCTAAAGCATGAAATTGTACGAATTGCAAACTGTGGCTGCTCCCAATCGCTTTAGTAAGTCAGAAACATGTACTTTCCAATTTAAATTATGATCAATATACAAACCGAGAAATTTCTACACTATCTACCTCTTGAATGGACTGGCCTGCAAATTTTATGTCTATGTCAGGTGTTACTCTGTGTGATGTACTGAATTGCATATACTGAGTTTTATCAAAGTTTAAAGACAAGCCATTAGCTGTAAACCATTTATTAATCAGTTCAAAGACATAATTTGAAATATATTCTGTAGATAAACCTTGAGTGTTTTTAATTCCTATGTTTGTGTCATCTGCAAATTGGACAAATTTTGAGTTTTTAGATGAAACACAGGGTAGATCATTTATATATATTAAAAACAATAGTGTCCCCAATATAGAACCCTGAGGTACTCCACATCTGATTAATTTCCACTCAGAAAAAAGTGGACCTCTTAAGGCAGCCTTAAAATTCTCCATTGACACTTTCTGTTTTCTATTTAGAAGGTAAGAACTAAGCCATTTATTAACAATGCCATCTATACCATAATACTTAAGTTTCTGTATCAGAATTTTATGATCTACACAGTCAAATGCTTTAGATAAGTCACAAAAAATTCCCACAGGAATTAATTTATCATTTATTCCTTCTAAAATATTGTCAGTGAATGAAAATGTAGCTTGTTCTGTTGAATGACCCTTTTGAAAACCAAATTGTGATTTAGTTAGAATATTATTATTTTTTAGATGTTCATAAACTCTATTGTACATTGCTTTCTCAAAAACTTTGGAGAAGGCTGTTAGTAATGAAATTGGTCGGTAATTCGATACTGCTGCCTTATCTCCCTTTTTATAGAGTGGTTTAACTACAGCATACTTAAGCCTTTCTGGAAAAGTCCCCTCAAGTAGAGATATATTGAATAGATAACTTAGTATATTACTTGATTCTGTGGAGCACAATTTAATTAATCTGCTGGAAATCCCATCATAACCACTTGAATATTTGCTCTTAAGGGATTTGATAATTTTTCCTATTTCTTCTGGAGTAGCTAATTTTATAGACATAGAGTTAAATTTTTCTTGGAAGCCTTTTTTGACAAAATCCATACTGTGTGTCACTGAGCTATTAGCTGTCAACTTATCAGCAACAGATAAAAATGTTTATTAAAATTATCAGCAATTGAGAAATTAGATTCTACTGAATTTTCTTTGACAAAAATGTCATTACTTGTTTGATTACTCTTTCCTGTTTCCTTTTTTACAATGTCCCATATTGTTTAATTTTATTTTCAGAATCATGAATTTTATGTTTGTAGTACATACTTTTAGATTCTTTAATAAGCTTTTTCAGTATTTTGCAGTACTGTTTGTAATGTGTTTTAACATTAGCATTCTCACTGTTCCTAGAGGCAATATACAACTTCCTTTTATTATTTATTCCTCACGTTGCTGATTATACTGACAATGGATGATGAAATTAACTGTTATGTGAGAAGCTGTGAGTTTTATTAATTTTTTAAATAGCTATTTCAGGCCATTGACTTAGGTTATTTTTAAAGCTTCATATAAGATTTGTTTCTGTTTGTAAATACGTCTATACCTATTTTTACCGATTTTGAAATCTTTCTCATCTATTTATATCGAAACAGGTTCATGCAGAAATAAAAATGGGCTTCATAAATAAAGAAGTTATTGGCCTTTGAACAAAATCAATTTGGGGAATGTGTTTCTAATTTAGTCTCTTTTTTTTTGTACAACATTCTCCCCCCCCCCCCCCGTATCTAAATCTAACAGAGATAATTTTTTTACAATTGTCCTAATAAGTAGGGCTGTGAAATTAGACAACACATCTTGATCAAGAGAATGTTCATTAAGGTGACTGAATAAACATTTTATTTCTGGTACCAGCCTACAAAATGTCTGGGTTGCTCATCCCTTGAGTGGGTCCTCTTACTTTTTTTCTGGTCTAGGACACATTTCAGACTAACCACAAGTGGTAGTAATAAAACTGAAATATCCATTCTGCATGTCAACCATTTAATCATTGTGGCTTTGACAGAATTAATTTTTGGTCCAGCCTGCATCCAAACCTAAACCCCTCAATTTGGATGTTGTATATCCCCCAAACTAAGCAACATATCGAAAACATTTATTCCTTATTATCGAGTTTTTTCGTCGTGTTACATAAGAATCCATCATTAAATTTGACTTTTGCGAAATTTTTCTTCTGCATTTCAACTCAACACACCTCACTTTTGAGACAGTATATCTCGAGAACTAGGTGAAATATCGAAAAATTTTACTCGTTATTTTTTATTTGTCTCGTCTTTTTAAATAAAAATTCATCATAAAATTTGACTTTGAATAATTTTTTTCTTCTGAATTTCAACCAAAACCATTTCACATTTGAGACAGAATATCTCGAAAACTAAGCAGGATATCAAAAAATTTTATTCTTCATTTTTTATTTGTCTCATCGAGTTACATAATAATCCATCACCAGATTGCGGCGTCACGTTTATCCTAGAGTCCCCTTGAGGTGTTTGTACATATTCCCCGTGTTTGTTGGGAAGCGGTCAAGCCCCCACCACTCCGGCCATGCCCCCCACTCCTCCGCCGGCCTGCTTCACTCCCATGCGTGGTAAAGGTCTCTTGCGTCGTCTCCATATTATTCCTTCCTCCATGCTTCCCACACCCTTGTGCCTGAAATCGAGTGCCAGCTTGTGGTCATGGTCATCTTTTCCCTTCCATGCACTACTTTTCATACCATGTACTACAAGCATAAAATTCATGATTCTGAAAATAAAAGGAAATAGGAAAAAGTAATCAAACAAGTAATAATATTTTTATCAAATAAAATTCAGTAGAATCTAATTTTTCAATTGCTGGTATATTTAATAAATATTTTTATCTGTTTCTGATAAATACACTGCCAATAGTTCAGTGACACGCTGTATGGATTGTGCCAGAACAGGCTTCCAACAAAAATTTTACTCTTGTAAATTTAGTTACTCCAGAAGAAATAAGAAAAATTATCTGGTTCCTTAAGAGCAAATACTCAAGTGGTTATGATGGGCGCTGGGAAAAGGGTTGTAAGGGGGCAGTACCGGATTAACGACGTAGCAGGAGGTAGCAAATGCTACGGGCCTAGCGTCTTCTAGGGGCCTCGCACCTTTTAGGGGGCCTCGGGCCTCCTATGGGGGCCCGCACCTAGGCTAGATGGGCTACCTTTTTTTTTTTTGCTCTATTATTTTCTCCTAGACGGTAAAAATCAAGGGCCCCTTCTTCTCATTTGCTACGGGCCCCGCGCAGTCTTAATCCGGCGCTGCAAGGGGGTGCACTTGCAACACCCTCCCGTGAAAGAAAATACACTGAATAAGAGTAAAAAATAAACAAACACATCAATATAATCAGTGTCCACCTACGCTACATATTGTCGCTGGAACAGTGAGGCCACTTTTGATTGCCTCGTACTCCGCTGGGTGAAACAGGGTGCCTCGAGCAATGATATATGCTTATTCAATAAGGGATTCATTTAAGGCCGCTTCACTCACTTCATCTGACTTGAACCTCTCGTAGCAAGGACCGAGCCTGGTGTCTGAAGGTTAACGCTTTGGTCTCACATTTGGGAGGACCCCGGTTCGAATTCCTGTACAGGCATTCAGAGTTTGCATGATTTCCCCAGATCACTCGAGGCGAATGCAGGAATGCTTCCTTCCCGTTCGTTGTCCCCAGTCTTTTCCCACCTCTAATGACCTCGACGTCGACGAGGCGTAAAACCACAAGTAAAAAAAAATGTAGCGCGGGGTAGGTTCGACAATATAACATCCATAAACATTGTGTATATTTTCTGCCGTTGCTAAAAATAAGGGTTTGTCCCATTTTCTTATATTTTTTGGGTATAGCTGAAAAAACGAAAATGATTTTTTTATGTGTAGAAGAAAATCGTATTCTCAAAGAATAAATCATGGAGCAGGGGTGCCGAGTTTTAGAAAACCTGGTGGGTGCTGATGCCCACTTGATGACTCGTTTTTTAATTTTTTATTTTTTTTAATGAAAAGAGAACCGGCAAAGAGTGTTTACTAGTTTCGATGAGACTTTCACTGGTGGGTTGCTGATTTGACAGGGAATAACATGTGCTACTTTTTATCCATAAAACATTTAGGGTTTCATGCAAATTAAATAAAAACAATCAAAATCCATGATAAACATGAACGAAGTCCCAGGCACAAAATAGTCTTACATAATAGTGAAAATTGCATCTAAATACGTCAAGTAGATTTCCATTATCTAAATTCTGTTCCCGGCCAAAAAACACCGTAATTTCATTAAAATGGGTTCGGCCTCTTTAACGCGGTTGAGTCACAAAGTTCCAGATTTTCAACTTTATAAATGTAATACACGGACAACCAATAATATGTGTCTTCCTTTAAGAAATCGGGAGTATATTGTATTTGATTAGTGTCCGCAACGATCGCTACTTGACTATAGTAGCAGGGCAGCTATTAATTAATATACAGAGGAGATGGAGAAAAAAAGATGTGTATAAAATACTTGATTGAACAATAAGAAACGAATAACTATCCTCTTATACGAGATAAAATGCTAATCTGGAGTCTGGGTACGTCGTCTATAGCTACTACAGCTATTGGCTAGATAACGTCACGTGTCAGCCTTCACTCGCCAATCAACAAACAATGTATCAGATAGACGCAGAAATTGATGTAAGGAGAAGGAGAATCAATATTTACGCTATTTTATCTGTGTCAGTTATAAGGACTATGCTAAAAAATGACCTAAGTTTTGGCAGACAGTAAGAAACAATGAAGTTTATTAAAAACTCTGAGAAACGTAATGGAAATGTATTAGTCAAATAAATAACAGTTATCCGATTTCGAAATTATAGTCTCCGTCATCTAAAGTGAAATACATTTATTTATTTTAAAATCCTAACCAAATACACTGATAATCTAACCAGAGTAACGTAATTATAAATGGAAAGATATCGTTAAAGATGACTTATTCGTTTCTCCTTATAAGCTCTTCCATAATAAATTCCTACTACCTTTATGTATGATACCCTTAGTTTTTGATGCATGTGTTAGCTATTAAATGAGATTTAAGATAACTTTTTTTTTATCAGAGTTAAATCATCAAGGATATGACTATTTTCTGTATAAGCGATGTGACACTAGCAATTAAAACAACGATATTAATGCCGAAAAAAAGTTGTGAGCAGTGATATTACAAATAATGAGAGCAGGAGGAAAAAATTAATGCAAGGCAATTATATGTCACAATTAGTACATTCGTTAAAATTTATATATTGCTTTTTATTTATCTATGACAACCAGATGCAGAAATTAATGTAAGGAGAAGGGTTTTCAATATTTACGCTATTTTATCTGCATCGGTTGTAAGCACTATATTAAACCCTAACCTAAGCATTTTTTTGGCACACTATAGGAAACAATGAAGTTTATTAAAAACTCAGAGAATCATACGTAATCGCGAAATGCGTCAGTCAAATTAATAACAGTTATTCGTTTTCGAAATTATACTCTCCGTCATCTAACGTAAAATGCATTTATTTATGTCAAATCCTAACCTAGTGCTTTGATAATCTAACCAGAGAAACGTATTTATATAACGAAAGATATAGTTAAAAATGATTCTTTTCCTTACAAGCTTTTCCAGAATAAATTCCTACTACCATCATAGGTGATACCCTTAGTATTTGATAAACGTGTTAGCTATTAAAGGAGATTTAAAATAACCTTTTTATCAGCTCAATTCATAAATGGCAATTCTACAACGATATTCTTTCAGCCAAATAGTGGCAAGCAGAGATATTAGAGATTATTTACACAGTTTAATAAATACGCAACTGCAAGGTTTCTGCAATTGGTAAATTCCAAATGTCATTATGGCTTATGCTCAATTTTAATTTAATTAAAACCTTTGCTAATGTTGCTGCTTGATTAAAGTTTATTTATTACGGTTTATTTCCTTTTTGCATATTTTACTGAACACTTTCGTTAGTGGTATTTGTTCACGTTTATCCGTTTTTGATATTATGCTTTCCGTCGTTTAAAGTAAAGTAAAGTAAATAAATCGTGATTAATGGAGATCGCGATTCCTCCAGGAATTTCCGTGGTAAAACGCAAGACTCCTCTACAAATATTTTCCGAAATACATATAACTGTATTATGCCGGTCAAGGCTGTAAAACAACATAATTCCTACTTGAAAATAATGGTACAGGCTGTATTACAACGGAATAACTGCTTAAAAATTATGTCTTGCGATTGACTACAGCAGTATAATGACGTCATTACTGAATATTATTTTGGTGGAATCGCGATCTCCAGTAAACCCGATCGTTATTCGTTTTTCCTGACAAACTTTTCCTGAACAAATTCCTACGACTACCTTAGATGATACTCATCATTATTCATATGAGGGTAATAGAATCTATGACTTTCGAACGCAATATTAGTGGAGGTTGTGGTTAAGTTGACCAGGATCGCAACTGACACATTTTGTTACACTCTGAAATGAGTTTTACAAACCAATTAAACTGCTTTCATAAGCGCCATGTTACTAAAGGTATTAATTAATGCGGATATATGTAGTTCCATATTTATCGTGCTAAATTGTGCCTGGACCAGGAATAAAACTGATATTACATCGATAGAAAACGTTTCTGGGAATACTAATTTGATTTAATTTCATTGGTTCTTTACTTCCAACGTCATTAATTCAGTAGAAGTTACTACTGTCTATGGCTAATTGAACTGCAAATGAAATATGTAGAACATTGCATAATCAAGGCCACTAGCATTATGTAATCAATTCTGTACAATTAACCAACTGCAAAAATATGAACTACTAGAATATTGCGTTCAAACCGACATTTTTGACGGGCTCGAAGCTAGTCCTCTTATATGAAACTGGCATTTACCCACTGCTTCGCACGCACGGGGCTTGGCCTGTATAAAAATACCCTTTTTTTGTTTTGGTACCAAATATTAATTTGAAGAAGCAAAAAATTTAAATTTCGTTAAAATATTTTCCTTTCCTTTAGTTGTTATCTTAGATTCGGTTTTCATACCATAGTTCGAAAGTCTTTTTGTTATACTTATATTTTCACACAATATAATATATTAAAAATAATAAATTAAAATTAGATGTAACATAATAAGGACATATCGAGAATTAGTTGACCTTTTGGTAAGAATTTGGAAAACACTTTTCTCGAGATTAAAAGTGAATATTAAAGCTAAAAGCTACTACTGTATTGTTATGTGATCTGCAAATGAAATAAGTAGAACAAAATCAAGGCCATTAGAATTATATAATAATAATTCCGTATAATTAAACTTAAATTAGTCCACAACCCGAAGGTTGGGGTGATCCTCCAGAAGGAGGCACACTAAGCCATTGTGTCAGAGGTAGGACGGCCAGTTCCTTTCCTGTGGGACAAAAAAAAAAAAAAAAAAAAACCACCCGAACTGTCAGAATATTGAATTCAAACCGTCATTTTTGACAATCGAAGCTAGTCATAATAATTAAAATATAAAAAGTAAATCGTTATATTAATAGTGTGTAGCACAATTTTTATTAGCTGCATATATGTATTAGCTGCATATATGTATTAGCACATACTTCATGTACAGTTTTACTAAGAATTGTATGATCAACAAATCAACATTAATAAACCGTTTTAAGAAGCTACATTTTTTATTTATATAATATCAAGTTTGTTAATGCAAACTTATTTTGTCAAACTACAGCTCTATTTATAAATATATCAGCAAAATCTAGTTGATCCACATCATCCGCTATTTCTCGGGTTACGTGCACTACCATCCGATCATTCAACATTCAATCTTTGCTGAGCCACAGTACTCCTAATATAAGTTTTTTTTATGATCGTTCTGCGGTGCATGCCGATACTGGAGTAGTTGAAACGATTTTTAACAATTTGATGATACCAAATTATATTTTTTCACATTGTTCAGTCTGACTTTTTTGTTCATGCAGTTGCAAATAGCCCGATGAGGAACCTATCGATCCATATCAATAAGATCTTTGTGGAACTCTTTCTTGTAACTGCTGCATCATTTAATCAGTAAGAAAAAGTTGCACCTTACTAAAATGTGTCATAGTATTTTTAATAAAGTGCTGGTCGCTATGGCCAACGACAAGATATATTTTTTACGTTAGTCAGCGCCCGAGGAAAATTAGTGCGGTTCACTTGATGAATCGTCTATATGTCTATTTAGCCCCCATTTTTGGAGTTATTAATATAATTAATTATTCAATATAAAAACTAAGTCAAGAGTCGATTTCCAAGTGCTTTGAAATTTTTCGCCAGTTCGTTGGAATGATACGACGTGCTTTACAGTATTATCTACAGATTTTTGCAGAATGAAAGAATTCTTATGTAAATTGGCGTTTAAAAGCTTCGAAGCAAACGAGACTTCCTGTCAGAAATGATAATAAAAGAGATTCAAAAGATTGAACACTTTTTATAAACCATATTACTTTCGCTCAGGTATTATTTCATGACTTTTTGTGTCGTTCAAAAAATATAGCAGCAAACTATAATTGTTTGGAATAGTTTTTAAGGAAAATATACGACAACACTATCTTGTTGGTCAAAAAGACCGCAAAGATAGGTTCATCAGTAGCTGGCTGTAGTAATACAAAACAAGCCTGGTGTTTCGAAGAACCATTCACGACAATAAGGAAGGAGTGTTGCAAACGATTTAGAAACCTTAGCTGATTTAAGAGGACATATTAAGAATGTAATGCGCGAGGCCTTTAAACGATTTTCACTCCAACTCTCTCTCTAAGAGTCTCACAGAAAACCCAAAGAAATTTGGTCGTATGTACGAAAAGTTAATTGTATCAACAGCAATATTCCAGCACTAATTCGTTATGGTTCCGAGGTTAATGAAAGCCGCGATAAAGCTAACGTACTAAATACTGTATTCAAAAATTCATTTACAAATGAACATAAGGATAGTATTCCCGTTTTCCCACGCCGTGGCAAGTCGGTGATGGAATCATTACGAATAGATACTGCAGGTATCATTAAGCAATTAGAGCTCCTGAAGTGGGGGAAAGCACCGGGCCCGGATGGAATTCCAGTAAGAGTATTATCAGAGTATGCGGCGGAAATCGGGCCATTTCTGTCTGATATATTCAGTAAATCATTAGAAGAGCGAAAAGTACCTTCAGACTGGAAAATAGCGCAAGTAACTCCGATTTTCAAAAAAGGTGATCGAAATGATCCTAGGAACTATCGTCCCTTATCTATAACATCTGTTTGTAGTAGAGTTATGGAGCATATTATATGCTCAAACATTATGAATTTTCTAGATGATAATAATTTGCTTACAACAAATCAAACACGGATTTCGGAAGAAAAGATCATGTGAAACACATCTGGCCCTATTTACACACGACGTAATGAAAGTTATCGATGCAGGTTCACAAGTAGATGCAATTTTTTTTAGATTTCCAGAAAGCCTTTGACTCTGTGCCACACAACCGCCTTTTAGCGAAGCTTCGAGCGTACGGTATATCGGATCAGCTTTGTGAATGGATAAAGGATTTTCTAACTGGTCGGTTGCAGTATGTTGTCGTTGAAGGAGAAAGTTCTTCTAATCTAGATGTTACATCGGGTGTACCTCAAGGAAGTGTAATAGGACCACTTATTTTCTTAATTTTTATAAACGATCTCGGCGACAAAGTGAAAAGCCTTTTTAGATTGTTTGCTGACGATGCGGTTATTTATAGGGAAGTAAGAAATATGGCCGATTGCTTGGGAAATTCAGCGTGATCTGGATGTTATTTTGGCTTGGTGCGCTGAGTGGCAACTTACGTCGGACGAAGATGCAATTAACAGTGCGGTAGAAATATGTTATAGGATTTTTTTTTAGATATTTGTGGCGCTTTTTTATAATCATTGGTGGCCGATATTGTTCCGGCGCCTAAGAGAAATGAAGTGTCCTAAGCAGTCTATATAACACACCGAAAGATTATTGTAAAATTCTTACCGTATACTGAGATGCCTACAGTGGGAAGGTAGATAAACATTTGACTAAGGAATGGCCCTCAGGGGTCGGTCAGTGGACCGGTCTTTTGGGGACATAGTTTTCGATGAGGTGATTAGTCTACTCGAGGGGCTGGATGGCTTCTAGATGAGAAATCATGGATTATTCGCGATAATCTGGCGAGCAAAGTATATCAACTGCACAGAAAAAGATATCTGGACCGAGCGGCAGTCGGGCATGGGGACTGGCCTTGGGACGTCGCACGGCCAAACTTACGGGCATAGAAAATTATTCACGGATAAGAGTACACAGTATTCTACAGAAACAACCGGGAACCGAAAGATTTTTCCCGATGTGTCGGTTGATCCTGTTCTACTGGAATCCAGAAGGGCAGTGGTTGACAGACTATTCCCGGATAATGGTGGTGGATAGATTAGTGTTCCTAGAGTAGTATAGGTTCAGAGTTTGGATTAGTATAAACGTTGTAGATAATTTTTGTAACATATAAACGAATAAGACCTTAAAAGGGATAGGTGGATTGCAGTACCAGAGGTGATTATGTCAAAAACAAATCAAATGCATAACTGTTAAATTACATAACAGCACCATTGGTAAAAGGAACCGAGCCTATTACAGGCCTGAGTCAGAAGTGACAGAATGAGTAAATATCAGCACACCATTTACAGCAAACAAAGCGCTTCAACCGCGGCCAAAAAAATCTTGTTTGTAATGTATAGGGAATGTATCATTGAACTTTTGCACAAATATACAATGAACCTTGACAATATTTGGGGCGTTAATCTCCATATTAATGGTAAGCCGGGATGTTGCAAATGTGAATAGGCTCAGGACTGTAATGGCTTAGAGCATAAAATTAAGCGAATGTTACTTATTAGCAATTGTTATTAGAGCCTCCATATTGCAGTAAAGCAACATTGTAATACTGCAGTACTTCAGTAAAAACTAAAATATTGCAGTAAGATTATAAAACCGTAAAACACCACTGCAATGTTGGGCTCTAGCATATCCCTTATACTACTACAGCGCAAGCATGCCTATAAACTCCAATGTGCATTAGTAATAGAAATATTATCAAAACAATCAGAATCAGTTAAACGTTAAAGCAACGAAAGAATACGATCCTAAGTAGTAACCAGACGAGAGGGTTCAAGCTCACCTCCTGGAAATGTAAATGTAAGGAGGAGGTACAGAGTATAAATACAATAAGCGACATTTGTTAATATTTATAATATTAAAGAGTTTGCAATAGCAGCTGTGTTATAATAGTAAGCCATTTCAAATTTAATATTATAGAATTAATTAGACTATAAGTCAAAGTGTAATGAAACTATATGCCAAATTCCTTGCATACAAATGTTACGTGAAAAGCAGTTGACACTATGTAATAACAATCAAATAAATTAATATGTAGGGCCTAATTTAGTCACTAAGATACTAGGCTTTATAAATGAAGGTAAAAAAAAAAAATATAAAAAAACGCCAAGTTGTGTTGCATACGGCTGCACAAATGGACGTAATAGGAAACAACCTGGAATAAACGTTTCTTAATTAAGACACATTGTTTTTATTGTTCTTGAACTATTGATAAGTAACTGCAAATTAGGGCCTATCATTATAAATTTATTCGTTACTTCAACAGGATAATGTCGTTCTCAAATATTTGTTGTGATATAGTGTAGACAATCAGCATATTTGTTCTCACGCCGAGAAAGATTACGTAATTATAAATTAGATATATTACTACTTTGCACATAAAAGGCTAGCCTTACTGTAAACAAGTGTTTAAAGTCGAATTTAAGTGGGTCAAGTTTACATCGCGATACAATGAATATGGTATTCTTCATGCTTTAGTCAAGTTCACTTTACACTGAAAGTGTACGATGAGGTTAATTGTGATCATTTGTGCGGTGCGAACTATGAAGCATGATGAAGCAAACGTTGTTGTTACCTGTAATTCAGTTGGCGATGCATTTAATGTATTAAAGTGTGTCTACATAGTTTGATTTTATAGCGACAATATTAATGGAAGTTGGGTAGGTTGAAATCAGCCTGTACCAGTAGGGACAAACAATTATTATTAGTTGTTAGTAATTTCATAACATCATGTTAGTGACACAACGTGTATCACGTATCGCAATGTATACTACTCCCATTTAAGCTTTTGACTTTTGGAGACAGCATATCTCGAGAACTAAACGAGATATTGAAAATTTTTTGTTGCTTTCAATTTTACCCTCGAGTTACATAAAAATCTATTATCAAATTTGACTTTGGGCAAGTTAAACCTAAAACTCCTCACTTTTGAGAAGGCATATCTCGAGAACTAAGCGAGATTTCGAAAACATTTATTCTTTATTTTCGATTTGTCATGTTACATAAGAATCTAACTCAAAATTTGACCTTGGGAAATGTTTCTTCCTAATTTCAACCCAAAACATCTGACTTTTGAGACAGTATATTTCGAGAACAAAGCAGGATATAAAAGAAATTTGTTCTTCATTTTTAGTCTGTTTCGTCGAGTTACATATAATCCATCATCAAATTTCGGTGCCACGGTTGTCATATGATTCCCTTGAGGTTTTTGTGCCTATTTCTCTTGTTTCTACGGCCGACCAATATGGCGACCTCCCCACCCCATTTCTCTCTACCCGGCTTCACACCAGTGCGTTGTGAAGGTCCTTGCGTCGTCTCCATATATTCCTTTCTCCATGACAGAACTTAGGTACCGATTCTGCTAAAAAGATACTACAATTTCCAAATTTCAGAGTTTCTGATGTTTAACACATATTTCACTCTGTAAACTCTAAATTGCTGTTACCACATAATACTTAATACATAATTTATGAATTTATTTTTAAGTTGACATGTATAAAAAGATAAGCAAACTGCTCCAATATGAAAATGGCCATAACTGCAAGAAATGCTTTGTTGATATTTCTTTTGTTATTATATTAAAACGAAGCAGGAAAAGAATATTTACCTTGTTACTCTTCAGTATCTTTAATAAGTAATCACATTTCGGTAAACTTATTCCTTAAATATTAAGCTGTATAATTTAATTTAATTTGATATAAGCGCGGGGCACACGCTCCAGTGGCAATATGCCTACACACCCGTCTTTCTCCTTATCTCGTTCCACCTACATTTGCCATCTACTAATTTGAAATTTAAATTCTTTCAGTTTTTATGGTAGTTTATTCATTTATCTCTAATGAAGTCAGCTCTGGTTGTGGGTGTGAACTGCTGCGCACTAAACCTGAATTAAGTTCGTCATCAGATAATTTTTACCATCTAAATTAGTTTAAAGTTTTCAGTTATAAAATAAATAGTTAGGGTTATTGTTAGTGAGGTGAAATAAAAACATTTTTCACTCGGTAATAGAGCTTCAAAAATATCATATTCTTAGTGGCTGATATTCATTTCTTTTTCACTAGTTTTTGGTTTGGAAATAAGCTGAAAGCTTGCTAATTAGTTTAAATATTGCTAATTGTAATGAAACTAGTAGGTATATCTAAATTAACATCTCAATTTTCTTGTGTAACTATAAAAGGTGTGAGACAAGGTGTAGTCTATCCCGTTAATATTCAACTTGTAGGCTATGTAGAAGAAGCAATGAAGAAAGTCAAAGAAAATTTCCATGTGCATAAGTTTTCAGGGAGAAAAAATCAGTATGCTACGATTTGCTGACGACATTGTCTTGTTATCAGAGAGTGCTGAGGATATTGAGAAGTTATTGATGGCATGAACAAAATACTGAAGGAACATTTTGGACTGAATATAAATCAAGTAAAACAAAAGTGATGAAATGTAGCAGAAATGACCCCAATACTAGCAGATTAATATAAAAATAAGATCTGATGCAATAGGAGAAGTGAGTGAGTTCTGTTACTTGGAAGCAAATTACAACCGATGGCCGAAGCAGGAATGATGTTAAAAGCAGAATAGCACTAGCAAAAGAGCCTTCATGAAAAACAAGAAACCTTTTAATTTCAAAATTGATCTAGGAATTAGAAAGAACTTTTTAAAACTCTTTGTGTGGAGCACAGCACTTTACGGTAGGGATACATGGACTTCAGGAATACCGGAAAGAAAGAAACTTGAAGCATTTGAAATGTGGTGCTACAGAAGAATGCTGAAAATTAGGTGGACAGACAAAGTATGAAATGAACGAGTTTTAGAAATGATGGGTGAGAAAAGAAGTTTATGGAAGAAGAGACAGGCTGGTAGGTCATATTTTGAGACATGCTGGATTGGTTAATTTGTTAGTGGAGGGAACAGTCGAAGGTAAGAACTGTAGAGGAAGACAGAGATTAGAAATATGAAGCAGATAATTGAGGACGTGGATTGTAAGGGGTATGCAGAAATGAAGAGGTTAGCACAGGATAGGAAGGGATGGAGGAGGATTGCATCTAACCAGTCTAAAGACTGACGACAGCAAAAAAAAAAAAAAAAAAAAAAAAAAAAAAAAAAAAAAAAAAAAAAAAATAAATGGTATATTTCAGATTGTTGCTAAGATCTATTTAGACTTTTGTTTTGCCTGGCATATAACAGTTTGTTATTTTTATTAGTGTTAAAGCAAAAAAAGAGAATAATCTGCTAGAAATACAGCAAATAAAAATAATAAGTAAATAATTGTTATGTCAGACTTCTGCTTCAGTAGTATCGATTTAAAAAATATGGAATATTGATGTAACTTCGTAAATCCTAAGATATACTTACTAATTTATATTTCAGTCTTCAGTATAAAAGTTTCTTAATCACTTATTTCAGTTTTAAATACAAACATTTCATTTCTAAAAATATTGAAATAACAACTTCTTATTTAAAAAGATATAAGTATTTGATTAAAGTATCTACTTATTAATTACAATAACTTGATTGAGGAGTAAATCTCTTTTCAAATTTAATAAAAACATTAAAAATATTGTGTAAACGTTATTAGACTAGCAAATAAATGTAAGATTCGCTTAGTACGTGCTAGAATTATTTGGGAAAATTCATGACTGGAAAGTTTAGCGGCTGTCACAGGTATGTTGCCAAGGTGTTTTTGTTGTAGTCGGTGTAATAAGTGGTTTCTTTGGACATGCAGGGAAGGAGGAAACGTGGGAATAAATTAGGCTCTCCCATAGTATTTTCTCTTTGTCGTTTGGATGAAAGGGTGAGGGGAGATGGGCGAATGATGAGGGGTTACCTCAGGGTTCTTGAGGATCGTCCAGTGGTAGCTCAGCCTGTGGAGCTCAGCCTGTGGAGGCTCAGCTTGTGGAAACTCAGCTTGTGGAGGTCCAGTCAGCGGAGGCACAACTTGTGGGGGCGGAGCTTGTCGAGACTCTGGGTTTGAGGAAGTTGAGAACGATGGTTGGAAGCTGGTAACAGGTTGTAGGAGAAATAGAGTTGATAGGATGAAGAAGCCAGACACTTTAGAACTTGTGGGGAAAAAATAGGTTTGACCTCTTGTAGAGTTAGGAGGAGAAATGTCTCATGTAGATGTAGGAGTAGGTAAGATGCAGCAGGCCTTTAGGTATAAGGGCTTGCAAGGTAAGAATAGAAAAAAAAGTGGTTCTGCTGCCAGGTAATAGCCATGGAGAGGTGTAGGACTTCTTCTGCAGGTATTTCTGCTAATAGAGATACACGATTCACAAGTAATAATTGTGGTAGGGAGTTGGTTAAAAGAAATACCAGATAGTGAGGTTTTTCCCAATGGTTACAGAGTGTAGCGCAGAGAGAGAGGAGAAATTTGTGGAGTTTTCATACTAGTTAAAAAAAAAGCTTCCAGTTCATTGGTGTTCATAGATCATGACCATGAGTTACTTGGAGTAGATTTCTTGGCTACTAAAAAGAAACAAATCAGGGTGTTGCCTGCTTACTGCAGTGGAAGAATGACAGATTAAGATGAAGCTCTTGGGGAGAACTTTGGTTGCATCTGTTCTCTTGTTCAGTTCATCAGTTGTCATGTATAGGCATGTGCCATATGATTGTCCAATATTATTTTATTAAACTTCCTGCTGTATCTGGCGACAATCCTAACTGCTTATATTTTATTGTGCAACTATATTTTTACGAATGGAGGAAAACAGGGTGACTAAAATACTTTTAATTTCTTCGTTATAAGAAACAAAACCATAATTACATGGTTTATAAAACCTGACGATGCTTTTGATAGAGATATCTTTCGGAAGAAGTTAATGATGCATGAGAGAAGCCGAGACAAACAATAAAAAGAAAACGCGTTAACCCACGGAGGGAAGAATGCAAACCGGCCCAGTCAAAACGAATGGAGGATTTCTTGGCCAAACATAAAAAATATAACTCACCGCCAAATACAAGAATGCGTAATAATATGGTCCTAATTGGACCCAGCGAACATGTACAATTATATACGTTGGTTCTCTGCTTGAGCTCTATGTATAGAACCCAAATGCTGAGCTTGAAAAAATACCTTTTTTTAAAAAAAAAAGGAAGGTATAATATTTTTGCTAAATTGTTAAATATAATTTCTGGCTTTCAGGCAGCCGATCAGGCGACGCATGACTGTCTAACGTCTGCTCCGCTTACGAGAGATGGCGACAACATTGAGGTTTCGGAGATACAACAGTAAAATAAAGATCCTATTTTTATTTAAATATTAAATTCTTTTGTTTTGTCTAAACAGGCAACAATAGACTATATTAATATTTGCTTGCAGTGAGAAGATTATTCTTTTTCGTGTTTGTTGTAGGCCACCTAATAGTCAGCTGTTTCGTTGTGAGGCTTTGATGTATTCCCATTACTTACTCATTATATGATACTGCCCCTTACACAGATATTTTTTTTTTTTTTTTTTTTTTTTTTTTTTTTTTTGGAATAAGTCTTTTCGATGGTGTGGATCATACTTAGTTTCTTTCGAGTAATCGTAAAGTGATGAATTAGGATCATAATACGTTTGCTCAAGTTTTTTAAAAATTTTCTCTATTTTGAACGAATATTAGGAATCAAATAATTCCTAGATACGAAAGATTTATTTACTCATAAGTAATATTAGTGTGTTCTTTTACTGAATTGAAATTACAGAACAAACTTTGATACATTTCGCACCATACCACAATTTTTGTTGGTTACCCTAAAGAAAATAGTAAGCATCGAAAACAATAGAGAAATTTGAAATTTTGGAAAAAATAAATTTAAGAATGAAATTTTATACTAAACAGGGTATTATAAGAGAATGATAGTACCGAAAATGGTACCGCATTGATAAAAATTACATTTGTACTGCGTTATCGAGAAGGAATTCAGAAACGATTGATCAGGCGTTAGTGTCGGCGGAAAGCTGATCGACCGCAGAGCTAAGAGCGCTCTGTCGGCTGCCAGGTGAACAACGAGGAACGACGATCCACGCAGGCAGAGCGATCTGCCGGAAAGGAGATGAATTACGTGAAAGCACATAGGCAGAGCTTTCCGCGTCGGGAATTCTGCATAAAACTGATCGGGAATCCAAAACAGCAGTATAACAGATTATTATTTTTGTTTAGTTTAATAACAACTGGTTCCTTATATTCCATCACTGAGCCTAAGAGTTATAACAGTCAGTCATAATATGTTACCATATATTATGGCGCTTCGCGTTCGATAAGTTAATACACAATTATATTTTATTTGTATTATGTGATACTAATAAACGCTAACCCTTCATTCAGTCACAGTAAAATACAGTGCGACACTTCGTATATGATAATGTGTTAAATAGTAATATCAGATATCGATGAAAGCTACCAAGAGAAAATGTAAAAACCAAAGTAGTGTCAGTCAATTATATAATTTACAGAGCTATTTATTTAAACTTCTCAAAACGTTCATTTACTAAAAGGGAACAAGTTAAATAACTTTCTACCAATTTCAGTAAAATGTATCGCAAATCATTAACATACATTAAAAAAATAGAATATCTATTACATAATTCCTTGTACTGCAATGATTATATCAGGTTTAGATCCCAATGTCTCGGTAGGCCCGTGCGAAGGAGTTAGAAGACCTCCAACCAATTTTGTGACATTATATGCAACTGCATAAAATTTTGAACTATAGTAAAATAGATATTAAAATAGTTGACACAGTGCAGTCATAGTGTAATGTGGAGCCGCTGCCTGCGGCGTCTTATCACTTATTGGAAGTTGGAAATAACGTCAGCGACCGCCTGTCCCAGTACCGAACAGTTGGACGAGCTTCGAAGACAGCCTCAATATCTAGCAATATCTGTTGATCCAGAGCATAGTTAGAGCGCAGGATGTACAGGTTAGAGAGAGAGGTGAGTCTTGAGGATGTGCCACGCGTGGTGGTAACGCACTGGCCGTGAGGTTCGAATCCCATCCAATCAGCCAAATTTCGGTTTTTCCATAATTACCCCAGTAAGCGCCGGGATGTCCTTAAAAAATCGTGGCTGAATTTCTTCTAGTTCTTCGCCCGGTTCCTTTGCCTTTAATGACCTCAACGTCGAAGAAGCCTAAAACCATTTTAAAAAATTACTACAGGGGCAACGTCATTAAGGCAGCATTTGGAATAAGTCCCAAAAGAACGGAGAGCAGGTCACAGCTACGCAACTTTCAACAGCAAGTGACTGCGGAAAGTTTCAGCGGCAGGCGAGCCAGTGACGTCACGGTATCGCAGCGCTTCAGCAGTCAGCATTACGTCATCTGAGAAAGACCACCACAGATTTGTTTCAAACGATTGTTTCAAGATTCACGGAGCTAGGATTCACGAGTTATTTTAAGAATTACTACATTCATTGAACAACCGAACGGAGAGGATACCGTTTACTCCGACAATGTTGACTAATATTCTTATCTTGCTGCATTAGTTTTATAATGTGACAGTTTGCTTACTTCTAACAATAGCTAGTCTGATTTTTTCACTGTTCTTTAAAAAAAATTTTTTGTATATTTACAAGGAAGCTGATATATTGCAGTCCTACTATAAGACAGGAAAAATAAAGTTTCTATATCCTTTGATATTCTCTGCATATGGCAGTTAAACAAGGATAAATGTTTATTTCCGTCATACAGTACCGCTGCTGGTGGTTGTTGGTGTAGGTTGCAGCAAAAAGGGCGCCGGTATGCTATCTCTAATTATAAACTCCATTTAAAAAAAATAAAAAATACATGAACATATTCTCTAAACCTACCCATTTCAGGTATGAAAAATGATATCATGTGTATGCCCCTGTACTGCGCTGATGTGCACGAACTCTGTAAATGAAATTCGCAACTCCAATTTCTTGTCGTCTACAACGCGTAGAATTTCGACATTTAACTCGCAGCTATTTCGGCGGTTATTGACATACAACAATAATTCCATGCGATTCCAAAGATAAATTCGCAAAGGGTTAAGTCACGTACCATTATTGATCCGAACTACGTGAGATGAGCTATTCGGGATGCACTCGTGGAGCAACTCAATTGTTGCGTGGAACGTGTGACAGGTGATAGTACCTTCCTGCTGCAACCCCAGCTCTTTAATGTTCATTCCATTGAAATGAGGTCACAAATATCTCCAACCATCACACTGTATGGGTTTCCATTAACTGCAACACCTTGAGAAATAAGGACCGATGATGCCATCCACCATAAAGACACCACTCACACCGTCAATCACTGTGGACGGATTTCCGTTTCTTGAAAGATGCGAGGATTTTCTCACCGCCAGATACAACAGTTATGTTTATTCCCACATCCATTTAAGTGGAAATCCACCTCGTCATTAATGATGATTTGCTCGCAAATCCATCGTCCTTCTTTCGCCTTCTCAGAAACCGAGAAACAAAATGTTGATTCTTCTCGTGATCGACCACTTTAAGACTCTGTGACGGCTAACTTTTGTTAGGGTGGTAATACGAGAGAAATCACTGTTTCAGCAGTAACTGATATGATAAAGGAGCTGGAATGGATTAATCGGAAGACAATAGGAGGGTGAAGAGAGTTATGGGAGACTAAAAGGCGTATATATATGATGAGCTATGGGAAGATTTTGCAGGAAGAATTAGGAAAGGTGCATGTAAGGTAAAAGATGACCATAAATACCCGATTTCAGGAAGACATTTTCTTTTGCAGGTAAGGGTTTGAGGGATTGGAATAAATTACAAAGAGAAATGATGAGTGATTTACCAAAAGCACTAAAAGTATTTAAAGTTGAAATTAATAGTAGGGGTAAGTAGATTGGAAAAGGAATTGGAAAAATGGGAGTGTAGCGAAATTGCCACTGGAGCAGGCGCTCCATTGCAATTAGATGAATTAATTAATTAATATTGTTATACAACCAATGAGGAATAAAAATTATTCTACGCCCATTCACGTGAATGGCAAAGATTCTACATAACTAAACAAACAGCCACACTTGCAAGGAACACGTCAATGTGTTGCATAGAACTGCCAGAAAGAGGACGCCCAGAACTTTTCACATTCACTGTTGAACCTGCTTCATTGAACGTTACCATAATTCTTCCATCTGTTGATCCATTCAGTGCTTCAATACGCCCTAGAATCGCATGTAAACGTCACAGTTGCTGCAAAACTTTCTCTGTTCTTATAAAACATTTTACCTACTAGCACACCCAGCGCAGTAGTAAAGTCCACCATGGTTAGACAAACAATGAAGTGGAAATGCGAGAAATTCAGACTGCAGCACCAATCGGAACGTTTACGGATACCAACCTTATACACAACCATGAAACATTCAAAACCGGCGTCCTTTTCGCAACACCCATTTGCGTCCACATCTTTGAGGCGTCGGCAGTTACAGCCGAGAGAGGAGTTATGGAACGGAAACGTAATTCTGCTTGGCGTTATTTAGGAACATGTTCCTGCATTAATTGCAGAACCCATCGAAAGCAGTGCGAGGATCGACCAGGGTGCGAGGCATTAGTGAGTGTTGCTTGACTTGCTTTATTTAGCATCAGATGATTGGTGGTATGGAGTTAGAGCATATTTCGCCTGCAGTTTCTTCTGCCTTAATGATCTCGAACAGCTATGTTGTTCAAACAGGGATAAATATTTTATACACCACAAGCGGTTGTATGTTGCGCTGCAGTTGTTCCTTCGCTCTTTCCTCTTCTCGTCGTTCCTCTGTGTCAGTACATTAGCAGCCATGCTGTATAATGGAGTATCATACTTTATATTTGACCAGTATTCGTTATCTTAACCATAAATTATGCGCAAATACTTTATAAGTGGTCAAAAATACAGTTAATGGAGTTCTTCCAATCGACATATTGGAGCTTATGACGCAATAAAACGAAACGCACGCTCTGTAATCGATATTTTTCTAAGCGAAATGGAAGATATCACTAAGTCAGGACAAAATATTAATATATCACCTAAAAAGACGTGTGATAATTTGTCAACTAAAATAATTGTTTCCTACGTGATCCTGTTCCCTTAATTTAAACGTTCATCGAAAGTTAAATTGATGCAAAATGGCTGAAAGAGAGTGTATAAAAGTTAATTGTTCATTTATTTATAAAACTGTATTTCGAATTTTAAGGCAAAACAAAGTTTGTTAACCAGTTACGCAAATACGAAAAATATTATTGAAGCCAATAAATACCTAAATTTTATAATGATTTTGCATATACTTCTTATTTTCTTCTTCCAAACAAAAATTTTTATTCCAGAAAAAGTTGGAGCTCTAGTTCCCATTCACAGATTTTACGTGAGACCGTGTTGTGATCATGGAGGAAGGAAATATATGGAGGAGAAGTGACATTAAATCGGTGAAGCAGACTTGCGCATGCGCAGTGGCGGCAGCGGCGATATTGCGCTTCCAAACAATTGCGATGTTCACATTATGTTTGATGTAGTGATTATTTCATTTTGTAATGTGTATAAGTGTTTTTTAATGCCATCTTGTGTTGCGTACGGTTGCACAAATAGGCCAGACAGGAAAGAACCTGGAATATCATTTCATAAGTAAGTTCAATTCTAATTATCGTTGTTGAAGTGAGCTGTAGAAGTTACAAACTTCGCTGCCTGTCTATAAATATTTAGTCATAGCTCTCAATGGGATGACTTTGTTCTCAAATTTTTGTTGGTGTAGTGTAGAAAATCAGCATACCTTGCTATTTTGCACATAATAGACTAGCATTACTTTTTAACGAATGTGGAAAATGAGATTTAAGGGTGTGTGTTTTCCTTCCTCCATGGTTGTGATTGCTTGCACTGCTCTTAAGTTAGCTATTGCCTGTCCAGTTAATAAAGGCGACTAAAGGTCAGCCTGCTCTACCTCTAGTAATGAGTGCCGCTGGCAGATTCGCCTCTCGCCTGCTCTGAGGGGTAGGCGACAGGAGGGGAGGCGAGGCGAGAGCGAGACAAGGGGAGCGTGACCTTGAGCCGCAGGTGTGGGTGAACGGAATAATGGTTGACTTCGCGCTGGATATGAAATTCTCCGCTGTCATGCCACTATGTTTACCTAGCAGGAATTAATACTTGAAGTCTCAATGGAAATGTGTTTGTAAACTTCCAACTGTATTCATACTAAAAGTAAACTCAGTGAGAGACACGTCATTATTATTTGATACTTCTATTGCTGTAACAGAACAAAATTGAATGATTTTGTTTACAGTAAACTAATTACAACTAAAACAATAAAAAATATTTTTTTAACTAATATCATTTATTCTCCTACTGGCCTAATTTTGGTGAAATTCTTTATGTAAAATGAACCTTAATCATACTATATAAATATCTTCTTAAAAATTCACTTTCCAATTTCAGTTTTTAATCGATTAGCCTAGTATCACTCTTAACAACCCAAGGAGGTAAACTGTTTTAAATGATATATTAATATTTTCACTCGGGGATATTCAGTAGTAGCAACTATTTTTTTAATTATTATTGCAAAGTTTTCTGAGCTGATTATAGTTATCTCCAGGCGTAAGTGTTTTGCGATATTCACAGTTCAGGATTAAAGTGTCCTCGACAGTAGTTAGTTATGTCTTTTTTTTTAAAAAACGAAATATCATAAATCGAACGGCTATATGTCCCTAACGAGATTCTTTTCAAGAAGTATAGAAATAAAGTCATTACATCTGTATCCCCACTAAAGCACGTACTCTTCGGCCAGTCAATGTGACGACACGGCGGTTTACAATGTATTTGATTTACAATGTGATACATGGTTTCAAAGTCCTTCATAGCTTTTTGTTTTTATTGCTTTCGTCGATGTCGAAGTGATTAGAGGCGGGATGGGACTGGGGACAAGGAACTGGAAGGAATTTAGCATGGCCTTTTGAAAGAAGCATTCCTGCATTGGCCTGGAGTGATTGGTGAAAACATGGAAAACTCAAATCTGGATGCCTGGACGGGTATTCGAACCGCGTCCTCCCGAATGCGAGGTCAGAGCGTTAACTGCTCACCCATCACGCTCGGTCTCTTCATAGTTTGTAGAGTGTGATGAGGGAATGTTATAGAAATGAGGGAATTGGTTACAAAACTTTGATCAGACCATTGTAGAAATATGCTCGTGTAGTTAGACCTACATTATGACTTCAGATACAGGAGTTGGAGGGGATGCAAAGATGGGCAACTGGCTTTGTCTGTGGAAATTACCACAGAACACAATCACTAACTGGTATGATAACTGATCTGAAATGGGATTAATTGGAAGACAGGAGTAGTGTGAAGAGAGTTTTAGGAGTGTTGAGGCGTAGAAGATATTAAGAGTGGCGCATTGAAGGAAAAAGTTGACCATGACCACAAGCTGGCACTTGATTAGAATTGCAGTACTTTAAATACACTTTGAGAATTCAGTGTGGTGTGAAGCCACCTCATCCTGGGATCAGACCCTTTATAAATCGTGGCATCGAACAAAGCGAGCCTGGAAATGCTGCTGGGGTTTGTAGGCGAGTTCACACATCGTCTTCTGTGTTCGCAGAAGGACCAGAATGTAAAAGTTGCTAACCTGTCATTTCTCATACATGTGAGATGGGTGACATGTCAGGTGAACGTGCAGGCCAGAGAAACCCCTCTGGCTTACACCAGAAATAAATTGCACCTTGTAAGGTAATGGTTATCAACATATAATTATCAACTTTTGTACGTGCGTATTTGACACGAGTTAAATCTGTCTTTGGAGCAAGGAACAATGAATTCTCCGTGAAATAATCTCTTTAGACTTCGAAAAAAGAAAAGAAAGAAGGGATAATTGTTATATTGATTTAAAAATACGAAAAAAAGTATTAATTTGGAGGCGAAGGGAATATTAATAACCGGTGACAGATGCAACAGAAACGTTTACTGTAAACAAATGGACTGAGCGTGGTGGATGAGCGGTAACGCTTTGGCCTCGCATTCGGAAGGAGTGGGTTCCATTCCCAGTCTTGACATCACGATTTGGGTTTTCCCTGGTTTCCCTAAATCACTCCAAGACAATATTGGAATGTTTCCTTCAAAATGCCATAGAGGAATTCCATCCCGCTCCTTGCCACCAGTCCTTTCCCTCCTTTATGACGTCAACGAGGTGTAAAGCCGTAAGCAAAACAAAAGAAGCTCTCTGAAATTAAACTGTAGAAACAAGTTGATTTATTAATTTGTGCTGTATGTGTGATACAATAATGGTAAGCTTATATCAGCTAAAATATATAATACTGTTATAAACTGACCAATGTAATACAAGACAGCACCGACGAAAACTAAACCTTTAGGATACACAATTACATTTTAATCATCAGACAGAAAGGTTACTAGGAAAATGCCACCGGGATTTAAGCCCCATCGCAATTAATAATAATCTGTACTTTACTCTTCATATTTCTTTAATGTAAGAAAAAAATTGATTTATCTCGATGAATAACAAAAAAGTACGTGCATTAAAATTATTAATGGTTTGATTAAATGAGAGAACGACAATTAACAATTTAAACATTACTTGGTTAAGTTAGATTACTGATAGAAACTGAAAATAAATTTGATCGCCTGGAACTAGCAGTATCTTTGTACAGACCGTTATCTACCAGCTGTTTGTGCGTCGTATGTTTGCTGTAGCTTGCTAGTAATATTGTGTATTATTCTCTCA
>JARYHS010007406.1:0-16000 GCA_031002005.1 Vandiemenella viatica
TACAAACACATTTCAGAATGGTGATTTAATTAATATTTCAATAGAATTACTTTTGGAGAATGAAAAATAAGCAAACAAAATGTCCGTGGTATCACAATATCGTACTTCTCAACGAAGACATCGCATAAGTTTGGAGCCATCCATAAATTACGTCACATCTTGAGGGGGAGGGGGAGGGGGTCAACAAAGTGTGACATCGTGTGACAAGGGGGGGGGGGGGGACGTGTCATAAACTTTGTGACATTACATTCATAATTTGTATCACTTTTTGGCTCGTGGCGGAAGATGAAGATGATGTTGACACATCGAATGTTCCCAACACTATCGAAACCAAGAATGAAATGACTATTATGCCAGTAATAAACGGTGTGAAGGAATGGGTTCAAAATCCATGGACACATGATGACTCAATTTTGTATCATTAATTCAATTTTTATGTTTTTTCATATTTTCTTAAATGTTTGATTTATTATTGATATGATTTGTTAACTAGTAATACATAAATCATTTTGGAAATGCTGTTTTAATTTATAAATTTAAAATTGCAAAGTATGTGACGTCATACCAGAGGGGGGAGGGGGGGTCCCATAAATGTGACAACCTGTGACATGGGGGGAGGGAGGGGTCCAAAAATCATGAAATTCGTGTGACGTAATTTGTGGATGGCCCCTTCACTGCATCGGCTTGGATTTTGCCAGATTTCTGGCGTCTGTTGCGCATCAATGACTGATTTGTTCCAGCTTTCCCACTTGTTTAATGCTGGACAATAACTCACAATTGCGAACTGCTGCTGCACTTTAGCATGCAGCCAAGTGGAGACTGGGAAACATAAGAGAAGGAAAATGATTACACGTTAGCTCCATACGTAACTTCTCGGTACAACCACCAAGGCCTAAAAGGTCACCTTGCGTTTCTACAAGTCGACTGGTTTCTAAACTGGTTTTTCATGAATTACTTCGTATCAAATTACGCTTATGCTAAACCCAGGGTCAATTGATTTTAGCGTTTATTAATTTCATACAGCTCAGAACTATAAGTTAGTTCAATTAATAGAGTTCGGATCTTTATGACAAGTAATATTTTTTTTTTTTTTTCAATCTTCTTTTCAAGTTGTAACGCTGAATTAAACACTGACTGAACGTTTCTGTGTTTGTCATATTACGATAATATCTATGGTCGTATGGTCATGTTTTGACTGACAATTTTTTTCTTAGAATTGATTGCCAGGACAAAATGACAAGATTTCACAAAGTTGAAATAACATTAATGCCACACTAACAGCGGTAATATGTAGTTTAATGAATAATAACATACCTCAGATGAATGTAGGCATAAAATTTTGCTGGTATACAAGGAATTACCATAAAATTAATCACGCTTCTGGCAATACTTGTTTTGGGAGAATTGTATTACATTACTTAATTTTATCACCGACTGATAGGCGAGTTTCGGAAAACACTGCAGTTGGTTTTGATTGGTCTGTTTATTTAACTGTGATGTGAAACCTAGACAGCAGAGGTGATAGTGCGGAATATCCGACAAAAAATCGAGTCTCACAACATAAGTTTTAACAATACCGAATATTAGCAGTGATCCTGGAAATATTATGAATTCTTGTTTACTCTATCTAAATGAGATTTCTGAAGTTCTTGTGTGAATTTACTGTGATTTTACAGTAATTTGTTTCTCTCATGTTCAAAGAGCTCAGTTTCGTAAAGTTAGTAATTTTTTTGATTGAATTGTACGATGTGTAAAAATAAAGATGCCACAAGTTACGTCAGTTTTAACATGAACAATTTAATTCTCATAACCTAGGAAACTGAAAATTAATCCGCTAGTGATAGACGCTTTTTTATTTTTTTTTTTTTTTAAGAAAAAGAAACGCCAGGTTGGAAGATAGCTTAGGGAGGCTATAATATGTCTCAAAATATATATCCAAGATATGAGAGACAAAATGATGACCGGTATTAATATATTTCACTGTATACACGTAAAAGTCAACCAGTTCCAAGAACATGCTTCTCGAAAAACCTACAAAAAATGATTTTTTGGAATTTTAAAATCAAAATGCGGCAGCTTGTTTTATCATGATGATGACTTCTTCTTATTATTATTTTTGCTGTCATCAGTCTTCCGACTGGTTTCATGCAATCCTCCATCGCTTCCTATCCTGTGCTAACATCTTCATTTCTACATACCCCTTACAACCCACGTCCTCTTTTATCTGTTTCATATATTGTAATCTTTATCTTCCGCTACAGTTCTTACCTTCGACTGTTCCCTCCATTAACAAATTAACTAATCCAGCATGTCTCAAAATATGACCAACCAGCCTGTCTCTTCTTTCTGTAAGCTTCTTCCACAAACTTATTTCTTCACCCATCATTTCCAAAACTCGTTAATTTCGTAATTTTTCTGTCCACTTAATTCTGTAGCACCACATTTAAAATGCTTCAATTTTCTTTCTTTATGGTATACTCCTAAAGTCAATGTTTCGGTACTATAAAGTGCTGTGTTCCACAAAAAGCTTTGTACTTGTCATATTACACTTTTTTTTTCTATGTACAATATTATGTAATCATTTATTAAGAAAGCATTAATTTGACGGTTTATACGTAACTCATGTTTCTTCTGCAAAAAGAAAACATTTAATTCCATTACTTATTTCATATTTTGCAATTTAGGCTATACGTTTGTTACATAATATCCGGTCGATAACCTGAGGCTGGTTCAAAAATTAAGGTCTCCTATTTTTTTTATATAGAAATTTATTCACCACTTGTGATACATCGTTGGAAAGCTTGAAGTTTTATATGTAATCGTCTTCCCATTCGATGACTTTCCGCATCCGCCCACGAGCTTTTTGATCCCGTCGTCGAACCAGTCTCCCGCCGCGTCACGAAGAAATCGAATGACTGCGACCTGCACTTCCTCTTCTGACCGGAAGTTCTGGCCTCCCTGGTGTTTTTAAAGTGCGGGAAATATGTGATAGCCGCTTATCTGGGCTATGGGGGGTGGGGGGGGGTGTTCAACGAGATCCCAACGAAATTGTTCGACGAGGGAGGTCGTTTGATGTGAGACGTTGTAATGGTGCAAAGACTCTCCATTCGTGAGCTCTTCTTTTGTTCTGGATAACCGGCCGTAGTTTCTTTAGAGTTTCGCTGTATTGGTCCGAGTTAATTGTTGTTCCTTTTGGCATGAAATTCACCAGCAATAACCCCTTACCGTACCAAAAAACAGTTGCCATAACCTTACCGGCTGACTTCTCTGTCTTGAACTTTTTGGGCTTCAGCGAAGAAGGGTGACGCCCTTGTTTGGATTGCTCCTTCGTTTCAGGAACGTAATGATGCATCCAGGTTTCGTCCCCAGTCACTATCAAATCCAGGAAGTCTTCCCCTTCCTCTACAAAGCGGCGAACAAATTCTTTGGCACATTCCACGCTCTTTCTTTTGTGTTAGTCGGTGAGCTGTCTGGAAACCCACCTGGCAGACACTTTACTGTATCCTTGGTATGGAGATTTTGCCACACTCCCCATTAAGTCACTCGGTTATCTCATCAAGAGTTATCCGTCGGTTACTGCGCATCATCTCATCAATTTTAATCACCGTTTCGTCGGACACGCTCGGTCTTCCAGGCCGTTCCTCGTCGTGGAGGTTGCTGCGTACGGCAGAAAACTCCCGGCACAACTTCCGCAAGTTTTTAATGTCCATACACATTTCCCCCACTACCTGACGATGGATTTTTATCGGTGTAACGTTTTTCGCATTAAAAAATCGGATAACTGAGTGCATTTCGCACCTGGTGGGTGAGCTAAGCAACTGCTCCATCACGGACGGCTGTCAAGCAGCGACTGATTGTCCGATTGAGCTCGAAACTGTACCATTCGGTGGTTGGAGAACCATGTAAAACGGCATTGTTGTCGGATTTCGCCTAGCATTGTTGGTTTTGACGCGGCGTCGTTGGGGACCTTATGTTTTGAACCGCCCTCGTAATTGCTGATAGTGGCACTGATTTCTGATGATTGTTTACGTCTTGTTTCAGGGTTTCCTGTACCCTTCTATTCACACTTTGCTATCCCAGTGGGTAACACCACAGGAGAACGGGCTGCTGGGAACTATCGTGTATGCAGGTCAGTATCTTCTCTGTCACAGCTAGTGTTGCTACCTCTTTTTTATTGAAAATAAAGTACATTGGTTATTAAAGCTAAGGAAAAAAGTACATAGTGGCAAAATAAAATACAATTTATTTTTGTTTATTATTATGTTTTTATTATTATGTTATATTTTTATTGTTTTTCGCTTGTTTTATCAAATTATTATCACTGCTAAACAATTGTACTGCATCTTTACAGTCTATATTTAAGTTAAAGTAAATAAGTAATTCGTTTTTTTATCAGCTTCAAAGACGCAGTGTTTCTTTCGTCTCGCCATTTGCAATTCATTAGACCTACAGATAAAACTGTCTCTGTGAATGCTGACGTCGCGGTAATAGACAGTAAAAATGAAATTCCTTTATACAAGTTAGCAAAATTATCATCAGTCTTATTAAAAACTTGCTGCTAATTTTGTGCAGTAGATAATTCAGGAAAACCTTTAGAACTATATATCTGATCATAAAGTTTGTTTCATGAAGCAATTTCTCCGTAAAGATAACGCATATCTATATTAAGTTTTTGCAGTTTTAAATTTTGTGTTACGTTAACAATATCAAATTCAGCATTGCTGTTTAAATTTATATTGCCTAATGTAAATAACCAGTTTGTGTAATTAAAATCAAACCATTCATTTAGGTACTCTAAGGCTTTGCAAATAAATAATAAGTTTTTTCAACATAACATGTTCATTACCTATTTAATTCGTTTTACTGTCAAAATTACGTTTTGCAGGTGTACATGGAATAGAGTAGGCCTACTTTGTTTACTGAAGCTGTCCTTGTCCATGATTTACTATGACATAAATCTATAAAACCGATAAATCGTATTCTTATTGCTCTCAAACCGCTTTACACAAAACAAACAATCAAACAAAAGTTTTGACATGACAGTAACATTGATAATTTTGACATTTGTGGTTAGGTTGCGTTAAAAAATCATTCAAAAATAAGCGTTCAAATGGCACTGGAGACCTAACGATTCGGCACCAATAGATAACGTGCCATTTTACGCAAAACGCTTACGACAAACTTTTTTTTAAATCCCAGACAAATCAAATCACGCGAAATAAAGTAGTTTCGCATACTTTATTGTTTTCACAAAGTATAGATTAAAATTACCAGAAATAGCGTACAATACTTTATTATAAAGTACGGGTGGCAACCCTAGTCATAGCTGTGTAACTTAGCACAGTGCGACTGACACAAGACCGTTCATATCTGTTGATACTTATCTGCTATCGACGATCTTCAGACATGTTAATCAAACAAGATTATGCTATGTGCTCTGACCTGTTAAAATAACTGAGCGTGATAAATGAGCGGTAACGCTCTGGCCTCGCATGTGATAGGACGCGGGTTTGAATCACCGTCTGGCCATTCAAATTTGGATTTTCCATGGTTCCCAAAATCATTCCATGCGAATGCCGGAAAACTTCCTCCAAAGGCCATGGATGAATTCCTCCCCGTCTTTTCCTCAGTCCTTTTCCAGCTCTAATGACCTCGACGTTGGCAAGACGTAAAACCAAAAAAAGGTTAAAGTATGATCACATGATGCATAGAGAGTTTCGACAGTCTTCTCCTTCTCCCTTGCACTTATCCTGCTATTAGTGGTCGACATTATTAGAGGTGGGGCGGGAAAGGATAGGGGCAAGGAACGGGAAGGAATTCAGCCATAGCCTTTTGAAGGAAGAATCCCGGCTTTCGCTTGCAGTGATTTGGGGAAATCATGGAAACCCCAAATCTAGATGTCCGGAAGGGGATTCGAACACACGTCCTCCCAAATGCAAGGCCAGAGCGTTATCATCTCCTCTACCACGCTCGGTGTGTTATAATTTCTGTTTGTTTAATATGTGGTTTATGGGGCGTAGAATGTGGTCCCGGCATTCGCTTTGTTGATGGCAGAAAACAACCTAATAACCGCAGTTAGGATGGCCCATATGCGGGGAATAGGATTTCATCCTGCCTTGCAGGACCTCCCTGATCTAGTGTGCGGAAACTTAGTGCACTGAGACACATTGACGGTTAAAGAAAATTTTAATGCTATTTTTTTCTTAGTTTGTGAATTATGATGTAAGCTTATGCTTTCGGTATACGTAATATACGAGGGTTGGAAATTCAATAGTGGCAACACTGCTGTGGAGACACTATGCAATGGAATCTAGTACTGTCGCTGATAGCACACGTTGTTGACATACCTACTTTACCTCCGAGCAAATGCACTCGCCCGTTCTCGGCGTGCGCACAATCGAGGGAAACGCAGTCACTTGGGAGTGAGCGGTCTAACGTAACGGTGTCACTATATTTTCGAAACAGAAACAACGGAGTTGGATCAAGATTGAATGTGCCAGAGGTCGTACAGCACGACGGTGTCATCAAGGTCTTCAAGAGGCGTGCGGGGAATCGGCATTGCCGTACATAACAGTGCCACATTGGTGATTCTTGTGTACGACTGTGATGGTGTTATCCTAACGCATTACGTTCCTCCACGGCAGACCGTCAATACACAGTATTACTGTTTGTTTTTGGAGCATCACCTGCTACCAGCTTTGCGAAAGATGCGGCAACATTTTCTGCGCAACCCACCCATCAATTTGCACGACAGTGATCGGGCGCATACAGCGCAAGCTGTGGCTGCTCTGTTCGGTCGATGGGACTGGGAAGTACTGTACCATCCACCATACTCCCCGAACTTAAGTCCTTGTGACTTTGATTTGATTCCGAAGATGAAGGAACCACATCGTGGCATTCGCTTCAGAACTGTTCCAGAGATTCGACAGGCAGTAGACCGCTCCATTCGCACCATCAACAGAACAGGCTCCGCTAATGGTATACTACGCCTTCCACATCGCTGGCAACGGGTTCTACACAACGCTGGTGACTACTTTGAAGGACTGTAACAAGTGCAAACATGTAATGCTTTTGTATCGGTTGTGAATAAATAGTTGCCACTATTTAAGTTCCAAACCTCGTATAACAGGTAACCAATAATATTTTCATGTATTAATGGCTGTATGTCGCTTGTGTATGATAGATCTTTTCATTGTGATGAGTGTAAATATGACTTATATTTTTTCAACAAGATAATTGATATACTAATGGTCAGATTTCTGGGGAAAATCATGTTTAATTGCGAAGTCTTATAGGTACTGATTTAATTAAATTGAGTTTTACTGAATGATTTCTAAGTGTTTAAGTCCGTTTATTGTTATTTAGTAACCGCCTGGTAGATTCAGGTGTTAGTGGTAACGTGATGGTAAGCGGCACCTGCCAAAATGTTGTCTGGTTCGAGCACTCGTGGTGCAAAGAATTTTCATCATCAAGATTTGGCAGGAATGGTTAGGAGAGGTGTTGGTGCGTCAAAGTCCTGGGTTAAATTCCAAAGCTCTCCCCAGTGCATACGGAAAAGAACATTGTTGAGGGAGATTTTTCCATCGAAAGGTACGTTTAGCTTGCGGTACCTTTTGATGTATTTCTGAATAGAAGGCCTGAATGGACCAGCACCCACACTTTCTCCCTGCTTTCATATTTCACATAATCACAGCACAAATAACACACTGAACACAAACACACCGCCATCATACACAAAACGATATCACTTACATAGACTTTCACCGTTCATGAAACTACCATAATTAAAATTCCTCAGAAATTTCCTCGAAGGAGTAGTTCCCTCCTATATTGAGAACCTATCTTTAATTTTCTCTTCATAACTCTACTAAAGAGCGACATGTAAGGACGAAAGTTGTTGATAATATATTTTTAATGGAAGCCTATATTGATATCAAGCTTGTCAACAATTAGTTTAGCAGAATTTTCTTGTGGACTGACACATACCATTCATATCCTGATCACATTTTGGCGATAATACTAAATTTTAAAACGAACTATTGCTAACCATTTATGAATTAACATAATTACTATGCTCCCTTCATTTTTGAGGAATGCTTGTTTAAATAGATAGAAACCATACATGGACTTATAGCCAGACAACTAGTACTTATGCCAATCATTTGACCTCAAACTTCTGCAAATGTTTTTAATAGTGGAAGAGGAATTATTGGATAAAATCCTTTAAAGTATTTGATATAAATTACCTATTTCTTTATACAAGCGGTAAAATCTGAGTGAATGATAGAAAACAGTTCAATGCACGATTTGACGAATATAGAAATATTACCGCTGACTTACCAAGTCTAAAAAGTATTAAAAAAAACAATATTTTGCTGGCATAAAGCGAAACTGTCGTTAACTGACATATTAAGCCATTCAATGCCATGAAATACATTCCTTCCAGTCAGTAGTAGACATGTTTTTATACCAACTGGCATATTAGTAAACACGTCTATTGCAGTTATGATATTCACAAAAGAAATGTAGAATTAAAAAACACAGATTATTTCTTCAATTAGAAATACTTTCCTCTTTCTTCAAGTCACCGTCATCCACAAATTTAATGGCATAAGCGAACCTGTCGTTAACTGACATATAAAGCCATTCAATGCCATGAAATACATTCCTTCCAGTCAGTAGTAGACATGTTTTTATACCAACTGGCGTATTAGTAAACACGTCTATTGCAGTTATGAAATTCACAAAAGAAATGTAGAATTAAAAACCACAGATTCTTTCTTCAATTAGAAAAGAATTTCCTCTTTCTTTAAGTCACCGCCATCCACAAATTCAATCCTATCCTAACATTGCTGTAGTTGTATCAAGAAAGAAATGTAGTTCATCATGAATCAATCAGATTTAAAGACAGTAATTGCTGTCAAAGAGTCCATACTTTTCATTTTGGCCTATGATCTTAGCACACTTGCCGGATGCCAAAAGCGTCACCGATTTCACCTTAGTGGTATCTGACTATTATCTTTGCGGAGTTCCTCTATCGTGCGTGAAAATCATACAATCGATCACTACAGTGGTGCTGATCATGGAGGAAGGAAATATATGGAGGAGAAGTGACGTTAAATCGGTGAAGCAGGCTCTAAACTCTCCCGCATGGCGGCAGCAGCGGTATTGCGCTTCCAAACATTGCGATGTTCCCAGTATATCCCGAAAACTAAACAAGATATCGAAAAATTTTATTCTTTATTTTCGATTTGTCTCGTCGTGTTACATAAGAATCGATCATTAAATTTGACTTTTGCGAAATTTTTCTTCTCCATTTCAACTCAAGAAACCTCACTTTTGATACTGTATATCTCTAGAACTAGGTGAGATATCGAAAAATTTTATTCTTTATTTTTCATTTGTCTCGTCTTTTTAAATAAGAATCCATCATCAAATTTGACTTTGACCAATGTTTTCTTCTGAATTTCAACCAAAAACATTTCACATTTGGGACGGAATATCTCGAAAACTAAGCAGGATATCAAAAAATTTTATTCATCATTTTTTATTTGTCATATCGAGTTACATAATAATCCATCACCAGATTGCGGCGTCACCTTTATCCTAGAGTCCCCTTGAGGTTTTTGTACATATTCCCCGTGTCTGTATGGAAGCGGCCATGCCCCCTCCACTCCGGCCATGCCCCCCCACTCCTCCTCACCCTGCTTCACTTCAATGCGTGGTGAAGGTCTCTTGCGTCGTCTCCATATATTTCCTTCCTCCATGGTGCTGATGTGATGGTACTTTCAAACTTCTGGTGTTGTTTGTTATTTCAGGCGCGCAGGTTGGCACCATCATAGCGATGCCGCTCTCTGGTGTGCTGGCTAGCAGTTCTGCCGGCTGGCCATCCGTCTTCTACATCTTCGGTTCCCTGGCCGCCGCTTGGGGCGTCCTCTGCATGTTCGTCGGATCCTCCAGTCCCGACAAACATCGATTCATAACCGCCGAGGAGCGCGACTACATCAAGAACTCGAAGCCGAATAAAGCTACGGAGGTAAAATCCATCATTGTGTTTACAAAGAACCAGCATTTTCCCAAGTTCTTTGACCAAGCTTGATAGAAAGGCGCCGAGAAGTACGACAATGATATGTATCTAACATTGCCAGAAACAAACGTGAAATCGAATCTCTTCCGGAGTAGCTGTTACTTTGCGAGTCGTATCGGTAAACTCCCGGTTGACTTATATTTGGAATTGGCGAACAGAAATTGACCTCTTATGGCCATTAAAGGTGGTATTTATTTAATTTTCGTGATTTCTAAATTTTTCTACTACGCACTGTTAATTACGCAGCGGTTCTTCACTGTAACATTGCACCATTTGGGCAGTTTTTGTTAGTTATGCTTGTTTTCCATTGTAGGCGGGGGAAACGCAGGTATAAGCCGAGAAGAACTGCAAAGAGTCCCGATGTTTTTATTGCAAAGATGATTTATTTCGGGCGATCACCCACGCTCCGAACATTCGAGTCACGAGTCACGGGTTAGTTATAAATCATAATTTCGTGATCATCTGACAGTAACTGTCATTGATTTCAACTCAATGAGACAGTTTCGAAGTAGTGATGGCATAGTCGGTTTAACACAGTTACAATCATGATTAGTCCTAATGTTGTGATATACGAACGTGTGTGAATCGGAATAGTATTGATCAAGCAGTAGTTAAATAACAAATTAAAATGGTGATTATACAACGGAAACATCGGAGTTAGTGTCCTTACTTGGAACACTACCCACGACGTTCGACTTGCAACATGTATAAACTGCGTCGGCTCATCACTGTTTAATGGGCTTACTTTTTGGCCAGGACGTCTCCGACAGCACAGTGTTTGGCGCATTGACCACAGGCGACGATTGTTTTCGGTTCGAATCTGAAGTAGGACATCAATTGTTTTAGCAAAATACACTGCCACTTGTGAAAGTGCAACACCGAGAATGAATTATCCGAATATCGCCACACTTGATGAAAGTGGCGACGGGTGTGCAAGCAATAATTGATATGTTTTGCAGCGAAATGGAGTACACCTATTCCGAGAAGAGCGATCTCGTGTCGGTCCGACAGGGTCGGTGTTGCACCGAGTGTAGTCGCTGCTGCTGCTGCAGATTGGACTGGTTGCACGCAAGCTATTACGTCGGCTTCCATTGTCCAGAAATCACCGGTTCCTCCGACTGCAATGGGCACGTGAACACCGTCACTGGGGTGCTGAGTGGCAAAATGTAATCTTTTCGGACGAGTCCCGCTTCAACGTGTCCTACAGTGATAGCCGCATACGTTTCCGGCGGTACTGTGGTGAGCGCAACCTGGAGGGCTGCATTGTGGAGCGGCATAGTGGACAAACACCAGGTGTGATGGTTTGGGGCGCCATTGGTTACAACATTTGATCTCACCTTCTACATATTGAGGGCAGCAACCGGTGATTATGGAGCCTGAGGTACTCCCCCTGCTTCATACATCTCCTCAGGCCACATTTCAACAGGACAATGCCCGGCCACATGTTGCGAGGAATGTACAGGCCTTCTTAGGGCCTTCTTCGAAGAGCGACGGGTACCGTTTCTTCCCTGGCCTGCACATTCGCCCGACATGTCGCCCATCGAACATGTCTGGGATATGGTTGGTCGGCACCGGCACGTCACGGTCCACCAGTGTCTAGTGTCACGGATTTGTGGGGTCGGATACAAACTGCGTGAAGGGAAATCCCTCAGGAATGTATTCAGAACCTTATTGATTCAATGCCAAGGCGTATAGCAGTTTTAATTGCAGCGCATGGTGGCCACACGACATACTGAACAGTAGGGCTCAAAGGACATGTACAGATTTAAAAAGGTAATCATTTGTTACTTGTCACGTACCTAACCGGTGGTATTAAATTCATGCGTTCCCTTCTCGGTGTTGCACTTTTCACAAACGGCGGTGTATTATCTTTGTTTTCCATTATCCCACAGTAAGGAGAGACAGTTTATCGCCCCCCCCCCACCCTCCCCATAAAAAGCTCTTCTTCTCTGTTGGACTTCTGGGAAGTTGTACAATGCTGTTTGTGAAAATTGCAACACCAAGCGGACATGTGAATACAATAAAATATATTACAGAGATTAGGGACATGACAATACCCAAATGATTAGAGGCGTACAGTCACTTTGACAGTGAGAACTCAGTACGGTGTCAAACTGCCAAGTGGTGCAATCACAGCTTCTGGAATTGAAGAGATCCTGGATATGCTACTGAGGAACACACCTCCTCGCGGTTTGAGGGCGCATCCACAAAGCATCGACAGTGGTTGCAGGAGGACTAGGCGAACAAGTCGCTGACCTACTATATCCCAGTCATGTTCGATGGGTGACATGCCAGGCGAACGTGCAGACCATGTAAACAGCGACTATCACAGAAAGTCCGCAAGGTGTCCGACCTTCGACCCTCGATAAACTGATTCGGGTCCCTGTGATTCGGAATCTGTCCGGTAGAGTAGATCAGATAGCGATGAACAATGCGCAATTACCAGATTCTGTACTTAAGCCCTGAATTAAATATCGACGGAGTGGTAGGGATATTAAAATGTTGATGTCGATCCATCTTTGGGAAGGAGACGATAAATCCTATAGCGCCTTCAGGCAAAGTAGACCTGAGATGGGTTTCTCCCGTTGCCTTCCTTTGTCTGTTATCATGCGTATTGTACTCAACACACACAAATCACTTTATTCGTTACGGGAAAATCAAAGCGAAATCATCCCAATTAAATTTTCTCTCAAGTTGCTCAATCGTTGTCACCTACGCGGTTACAACACTTTTGTTCCCAATCTGGCGATTTGGAATTGTAAATTACCATCTGACCAGAGTTGTATTTCACCTCGAGGTATACAACCAGCTAAAATCGTGGTGTTATTTAAAGAAGATGTCATAATGCTTTAACAATTTTGGAGAGAGAGTTGTTATCTAGAACTAACTGATGCTAAAATTGAATCAATCCAACGAAATATTTTCAAAGTAGTGAGCGGAGCTCGGTAATTATGTTTATTACAGTTTTCTGCCAGAAAGAATGAGATTTGCTTCCCTTTGGGCAGTATTGTGATGAATCTATTGTACGCCCAACGCTTTGAGTTTAAACGATCGCCTGAGTCAGGATCGATCTACGGAGTGCAAAGCAGTTTGGATTTATGTACTGGTCGTAGAATCATCAGGATGAAATTACTCCAGTACGATGCGTCATGCTTACACTGATTAATGTAGTACGGTATATGTTTTTAGTTATATAGAGACGATTCATAAAGTAGAAGATACAACGTGAGGCTTCTTGGTACATGAAGATGTGATTGGAACATTTGTGAATTTGATTGACAAGATGTTCAGCGACTGACCGATCGTAAGGGGCAAGAGAGCTTATGGGTGTTGAACTGATCGGACTGTGATTCACAATGGTGGATGGTTGCTGCCCTCCATTTGTAACTAGAAAATAATTATTTTTGCACGAAAAAAGATATATATAGTCACTTCAAATTTATTGTAGGTGCTGCCGACGCCGTGGCTGTCCATCGCGACTTCTCTGCCGATGTGGGGTTTGCTCCTAGCACACATGGCACAGTGCTGGGGGTTCTGGACACTGCTCACAGAGATGCCCACCTACATGTCCAGCGTGCTCAACTTCGACATCTCGCAGGTGAGCAATAGAAGTAAAATTTCGCTTCTGTAACGCATGCTTCAAATCTAAGACAGAAACAGCTAACAAACAATAAGGACACTGAATTAAAGTTGAAAGGTACTCCAGTTCGAATCCTGATTAGAACACGGATTGTTTAAGTTAAATGTTTATGATCCATGTTTATGATACAGTGCCACGATGCTGTTTCTGAAGGATTCTATATACAGTTGTAAGTGCAACTTGCGAGGTATCCTCTTTGTACGTCGATAATTTAAGAAATCCTGTTTGGCCTTACCAATCCTTCCAGGTTCTTTTGCAATCTGATCTATAATCGATAGCACGTTCCGGACGATATGTGTGGCCCAGGATATCGTCTCACACGTTTTTCCGCTATCACCTCACAGATTAAATTTAGTTATACCTACTCTTCTCTATAAAATCAAAGTATTTGTTGTTTTATAACAACTACTATTTATTAACACATCTTAATTAATTCAAATATTTACAGTTCTCGTTGATACAACATAAAATCTCACATATATCCAACATCTGCTTCTCCTTGGTTAAAACAAAACTAAAAAACAACTATTACAGTCTGCCAACTTCAAAATAACAAAACATATTATAAAAACTTAAATTCACCCATTTTCACATACTACTATACTGTACGACCTTGTAAAAATAAATAAATAATTCGCAAAATATTACTATTATTATTAATATTATTATTTAAATGTCTGATGATGTGGGATCTCATAAACTGAAAAGGTGTTTGATTTGAGTGTATGACAACAATGCCAATCCTCTACGCTTACCACTGTAGTAAGAAAGTCTCTATATGGGTATTACTCACTTCTAAATACCTTCAGACCTAACAGAAGTTTTCAAAATTTGCAGAGCGAGCCATAAGGTCAAATACAGGTCAAATTGATATTTCAGCCAGATCAGGTCATGCATTCATAAATTTTGACCCTAAAAACTAACTTTAGCCCCTAAGAAATTTATTTTTGTTACTTTTTAACTTTTAGACTCTGTGTAATGATTTTTTAGTTTAAATTGACACTAAGCGGTCCAGCAATTATTTCAGCAGATCATGTCATGCAGTCATAACTTTTGACTGTAGAAGCTTATTTTCATCCCCAAAATCTCATTTCTTTTGCTTTTGTTCTCTGTGCTAATCATTTTTTGTTTGTTCACCTTAAAAGTTATGTCTATTCATTACTAATTTGTACGATACTGAACTACTGGCCTGGAAACTATTCTAGAACCGTGACCATACATAAAACAAGATCATAGGCTGCTCCTATTGAATCTATACTGAGGTGTTGAACATATGGGCGGGTTAGTGATGGGACGTTATTGCTTACAGTTATCAATAATTGATATTAATTTGAAAGGTATCATTGAAACCACGATATATATTATAAATTAATAATGATTTTATGGGATTATAAATTAATACGTACCCGAATTAATATAACACATCTCAAGGATTTTTATTTGTTTTTTTAAACATAAAAACGAATCGTTTTAATGGTCGAATCAGAATTAAGATTTAACAAATCACTGTCGGCTTGAACTGAATTTTTAACTTCAGAAATTTGTTTCAATTTTTATTGATAGGGGATTTGCTGGTCTTTCTTAAAATTACGATGAAGTAAAATTTATAGTCCACCTAATCCGAAGAGCATGGAGCGTGTGGCATGGATTTTAATTTAAACTTTAACAGCGCCTGGTCGGCATGGGTTAATGTGTTTGATGTTGCATGTTTGTCCCGTAAACACAGTGGTTATAAGACAGCCGCACACGTAGATCTCCAGTTACGTTCCACTGTGCATTAATTATTTATCAGTTGCTTCTCGTAACTTAAATAATTTCAATACGCGATGGTAAATGATCGTAAAGGACAGAATGTTGTGTGATACACAGGTGAACTTTTTTTTCCAGAACGGTTTGCTTTCTGCTCTGCCGTACCTGGTGATGTGGCTGCTGAGCTTCGTGGTTAGTCCCATCTCCTTCTATCTGCAGAAAAGGAACATCGTCAGCCTCACCGTGTCCAGAAAAATCTTCAACTCCATAGGTAAGGTTGGCAGATACCCCGCTCAGGAGAAGGGAAAACATAAAAGTCTAAAACTTGGCGAGCTCTACGTGATGTCAACAACCGTTAAGTAATAGGTTAGCACCGGATTTCCACCATGTTCCTACTTCTAGCATTCACACCTAAATAAATACATTAATCACGCAAAAAAATGCCTTCAACAATCTTTACTTTAAAATCTGATAGTTAATTCTCAATTTCGTCTAATCGTTGTGCTTTAGAATGTAACATACAC
>JARYHS010007407.1:0-26521 GCA_031002005.1 Vandiemenella viatica
TTTCGCATTTATAATATTAATATAGATTACTGCACATTAGCATTACAGTAAAGTGACTGATATTTCATATTAACACCATTCTTATATATATATATATAATATATATATTTAAAAAAAATTATATTCACCTCACCTACGGCCATTACTGCACTGTATCTATTGGCTCGATTAGGAAATTAGTTCGGCATCCCACTTAACCAAACGGACCATCTCTGAACGCGTGTCAGTACCATGAAATCTACAATGTTTTTATTAGAGAAATGCGATACCTGCACGTGTTACCGTATGTGCCGTACACCCTCCTGGCGAACCTCATGGCAGCGGCAGGATTCATACACTGCAAAGCGTTTCCGATAAGTGGTAATGGTTTTGGTCCGGGGACGTCTGTGCGAAGCCTCCTGTGCCACAGCACGGCGGCTGTCACCAGGCAGGAGACCAATAGCGTCGGGACGGTGCAGAGCAGCGTCTCCAGCAAAGTCAGCGACAGCATTTCGCAAACTGGCTGGGAACCGCCACCGACTGGTACTTATACAGTGCCCAGATCCACACCGCACCCAGTTTAAAAGAGAATTAATCAGGTGGCATTGGGAAAGACAACTGGTTTCAAACACTATTACCTGTTTTTTTTATTATGGTCTTACTACTTTGTGCCAATGCTGCGGATCGAGAGATGACGTGTACAAGTGTAAACAATGTAGATTTTTTTATCAGCATCCACTTGTCTCACGTTATTGCTGAAGCAGCCGAATGACTAGGTAATAACAACACCGGGGATTGAGAAATCGTATTCACGTGCCGGTACTGAGAGTTTTTTTTTTTTTTTTTTTTTTTTTTTTTTTTTTTTTTTTTTTTTTTTTTTTTTCTAACCGTACACCGACAGGTTTTCTGTTTGTAAAGTAATCCTCAAATTTCCGGCCGTCAGAATATCGAATGATGTTTTCGTGGTAAGATTTCTGGATAAGATTAAGCCATTACACATAAAGAAATTCTGTATGCTGGTTACTAATGAAACTCAAGATTATTATTTTTCTTGTTTTGAAGTTATCTTGTTGGGTTTCATTTCGTACTCAATGAAGTATTCACCTAGTGCCTAAGAAAAGGTTGATCTGCGTTTCGCAGTAGATGAGCTGGCCCCGTCAATATAATCTCCTATAGCCTATGATGAATTCATTCTTAGTTTTTATTCAGTGTTGACGAAATGGAGCCCAGAGGAAGAATTATGATGAAATAACTTTCTTAAGCTGCAGACTATGCTGGCTCATATATGACATCTTGTACTACAGACATCTTTCAGCTGGTTTGAACAGTAGGTTGTGATTTCAAGGCATAATATCTGTGCGTTCTCTTTTACAGTTTAATTTGCCTAAATAAGCTGGACACTAAATGTTAAGCAACTTCTTACCACTATAATGTTTCCTTCAACCATTTATTAGTTGCGACTAAACAACTAATTATTTTCCTAGTGTTACTTGATCATTTGTCGGCTTGTTCTGTGAAGGTTATTGCGGAATCTCATGCCAAGTTTGTTATTATTGACTTCGTAGAGAACCAATGCAAACTCTCCATAGAATCCTGCATACGTGTGTAATTTGAATAGACATGTAGGATCTCTGAAGACATTTTTGACAAAAATTGCTGTTAACAGTTAACTATCTTTAAAATAAAACAATTGTTTTTAAAAACTTTGCTTACGGGTCTGTGTGTGTCTGTTTTGTTCAACATTACGCAAAAATTATTGTAGTGGTTTTACGTTTTCCCGCTTTGAAAGCGGATGTTCTGATTTAAAATCTGAGATATGTCTGAACGCTATGTCTCTTGATACTGGAAAAGAAAATCAGTATAGAATATTAAACTTTACATACCATAATATACACTTAAACACTACTTTCAGATTTCTTTACTTATGGCTTTTTGCCCCTTCGATGTCGAGGTCATTAGAAGCAGAAAGTGGCTGGGGCCTAGAAACTGGAAGGAATTTTACCATGTCCTTTTGAAGACACTATCCCGACAGACTCCCGGAGTGATTTCGGGAAACCATGGTAAACTCAAATCTGGAATGTAATATGACAATTTTATCTTCTCCTGGCGACCCAAAGGAAATTTAAAATCTGGTTTAAACCTCAAGGAAGAAGAACTTATTACGCTAACCTAACCCTGACTGTCCATTCTTTCTAGAAGTATCTGGAACAGTTGTTCCCAAATTTTATTGGCACACGACCCACTTTTTTTCGCTACCCAAGAGAGTGTAGATGAGAGACTATCTAATATCGAATGGAAAATGTTGTATGACCTCGATACACTGTCGGCTATCCTATCCCACGAAAAGGTAAATTTTCTTACAAAGGATATACTATCAACAAAAACAAGAATTGATAATACATAAATCAACAAACATATTATAGACCGGAAGCGGCTGCACAAACCATCACCTCATCAAGTTGACTGCTGAAATTCTACGATTAGAAGTAACTCGATCAGCATATTAAAATGCAACTGGTATGCCAAGTCGCTTTTTGGTGGAAACCACCTGCAGACCTGATTTTAGTAGTTAATTGCTAGGTTTATCATTGTGTTTTACTGCACCCAAATGTATGAAAATGTGTAAGACTGGGAGCAGGAAAACACAATGGTAAACTTACCAGTAAAACACTAAAATGCGTTTTGTAGGCGTTTTCCACCAAGATATGGTTTTGCACATCAGTGAGATTTTAATTTGCAAATCGAGTTTTAACTAGTCCTAGAACTTCAGCTTTCAACTCGATGAGGTGATGCTTTGTGCAGCCGCCTCCCGCTTTATTACAAAGTTAATGAAAAATGCGTTCAATTAATATAAAAACACAACTTTACAATCAGTGAGATTTCTGACACTGGTGTTTGATGAGGGCATCGATATAAGGTTAACACAAGTTAATTTCAACCTTAAGTCACTTTCTACACATAGTTTATTTCTTTATTTGTTTTCCAAAAACAATAAGATATATTTTTGTAGCAAAAACCTCGATTTTTCCGCGACCCACCAAAACACACACGGCGGCCCAACAGTGGGTCGCGAACCATAGATTGGGAACCGCTGATCAAGAAGTCTTTGAACTGGTCCCTTCGTTGCATTAATTTACATTTAGATCGTAAAAGTATTCCTTGCCGCCTACATTTATTTCTCGCAACGATAAAAGAGAAATGTATGAGAAAAAGAAATATAATTAATCATTTCATAGCTTGTCTATAATGGAGTATGAAGGATTACATAAACCTGTTCTTTTGTGTTTCTATACAACAGTTAGAGATGTTTCATAGCATGCCATAGTTACTTGATCTAGTGCTTTGCTCTAGTAAACGCAGTTTCATAGTGCAACAGAGTGGAAGTTATAAGCCATTAGAATTTTATTAAATATCACATCGATGCATAAACTGAGAGAACAGCCTTGACCGGTTGAAAAATTAACGTCAGGTCACAGTATGGAATACATAATATTTTCATTATGGTCTCTCAATCTTGCAAATTAATAAAACTTCTCGTTTGTAGCATACAGATTTTTTATTTAGGACTTCGTTGGGACCTATGCAGACATTAGTATTACTTATATACATTACAAGAGAGGATTCACGCAAAAGCCTATGATCGGTTTATAATTCGGCTTTGAATAATTTGTGGTCCTAGGTCCAAGGGTAAAATGCGGTATGTTTTACTTTAATGTGAAGGCGGAAAGCTTAGAAACAAATTAGTATACAGTTTTCGTTGATCGCGATTCAGCTTGGAACTACTGGTCGGATATAATTACTTCTCGCAGTCAATACGTTTATCTTTATTTCAGCGTAAGAACGGCATCATATCTAGGTTGGGCCACACTAGACCGCACCGAGCCCACTCCGTTAACGCACCGACACTTTCCTTAAGCTCTTTTCACATTACACGGTTTTTACCGAACGGCAGAAACTCGAACGGTGCAAATCCGAAAGGGCATCCACGTTCATACTGTTCGTTTTCTGAACGTTTTTTTTTTCTGTCACAACCGCCGTGGTATCGAGAGGTGTGCTGTTTCATTGTAATGAATCGTATACAAATAATTGCATTAATGTTATATAACCTTCGACCAAGACACTTTGTATATATATATATATATATATAATATATATATTGTGATGTTCCGCGAGAGCCAGAGATTGAAACGCATGTGTGCGTCGTGCGTGAGTCGGTCCCAGGAGAGGTTCTGCTAGTGTTTGGGGAACGCCAGTCCCTGAGTGTTGCCATTAGATGTGACGGATGGCAGAAAACAGTCCCGTGACAGGACCACAGCTCAAGAGTAGCCTGGACTGTTTCGGTAAACAAATAAAATAAAAAGTAAATTTGCACCCAAGAACGAAGGGTGAGGAAAAGCCAAGGAGTACAGCCAATAGGAAAAACTTGTATCTTATATATAAAAATCAATGTTTGTGGGTTTGTTCGTCTTCTATGCATTCCTATACCATTTATCAGATTGAAATGAAACTTTGGAGAGTTTTCGAGTGAGCGTCTGCGAAGGTTCCTGTGAAAAAAAAAAATCCAAAAAGTCACCCCCTATTCCCCATAACACCCCATAATTTAGGCAAAAGCACATTTTTTATCCGATTTAGATAGGAATTTGTACACTTATACTTTAAAACAAACATAAAAATTCTGCCTACATACGGTTTCCGAATATTAATCCCCTCGCCCCCTTTCCACAACCATAATTTTTTCACCCCATAATTTAGGCAAACTACATTTTTTATCCGATTTAGATAAGAATTTGTACGCTTATACTTTAAAACAAACAGAAAAATACTGCCTACGTATGGTTTCCGAATATTCATCCCCTATCCCCCTTTCCAACCCCATTACGTTTTCACCCCACAATTTAGGCAAACCACATTTTTTACCCGATTGAGATAAGAATTTGTAAACTTATACTTAAAAAAAAAACAGAAAAATACTGCCTATGTATGGTTTCCGAATATTCATCCCCTCTCCCCCTTTCCAACCCCATTACGTTTTTACCCCATAATTTAGGCAAACCACATTTTTTATCCGATTTAGATAAGAATTTTTACGCTTATACTTTAAAACAAACAGAAAAATACTGCCTACGTGTAGTTTCCGAATATCCATCCCCTCTCCCCCTTTCCAACCCCATTACGTTTTCACCCCATAATTTAGGCAAACCACATATTTTATCCGATTTAGATAAGAATTTGTACACTTATACTTTAAAAAAGAAAGAGAAATACTGTAAACATTAATTTCACAAAAACCCAATCCCTCTCCTCTCTTTCCACCACCTTAATTACCCCCTCTTCCCCATAACACCCCATAATTTAAACAAACCCGCTAACCGTTCGTCCGATTACGGTGAAGCTTTGGTGAGTTGTCGACGGGATGACAGAGAAGGTTCCTGTCAAAAAAAAATTAAAAAAACCCACCCCTCCTCCCCATAATTTAGACAAAACCACATATCTTATCAGATTTCAATGGGAATTTGCACACTTATACTTTGAAACAAACAGAAAAATACTGCCTGCATATGTTATCCAAAGCGCATCCCCTCTCACCCTTTCCAACTGAACATGAATGAAACAGCAGTTTAAAATTTATATGTAAATATTTTTTGATTTAATCTATATGCCTACTCGAGTCCAGCAATAGTGAAGCATTGCCGGGTAAGCTAGTTTTTATTATAAAAAGGGTGGTTTTGTTGCATGTCCCGAGGCAACCCGCAAGAAGAGCTTCCCTCCAAATACAGACATTGGCAGACGTCATCAAGAGGGGGTGGAAAACGACGCTTCGTCCGGCAGCACGGAAGACAGGGGAACTTGTTGGCTACAGACCGAGAGAGGTAGATCCGCAGACCAGCTGACCACAGGATAGACAGCAATGAGGGAGCCGGCCGTGACGGATAGTTGGTCAACCCACCGACTGCACAACTTAGATTCGCCTGCACGGTAACCACCATTCAGAAAAAGGAACTTTTGCATCAACGTCGTTTTACCCTAGATATCGCCCTGAGACAGACTCTCTTGCTCCACAGAAAAAATGTAAAAAAGAAAATTTAATCTTTGTAAAATTTTGTCAAGTAAACAATTCAAAAACATAAGTAAATCGTTAAGTCAGATTGTGAACCTTGTTTTCACTAGATCCCATCCAGTCTTGTAATGTGCCAGTTTGCTTGTTTAATTCAATAATTCATCTACATCTACATATATACTCTGCAATTCACAAAATTGTGGGTGGCAGAGGGTGCTCAGCACCAAAGCTAATCTCTTTGCTGTGCATTCCAATCCCTAATGGTACGAGGGAAAAAAGAATTCATATAAGAATCAGTCCGGCACCTTATTTCTCTAATTTTATCTTTCCTGTCCTTCCGACTCAAATAGGTTGGTGGAAGAAGTATTTCACTAGACTCATGAGTGAAAGTTGGAGTACGCATGTTTTCCAATAAGTTTAAACGAAACGTATGTCGTCTATCTACCAGAGACTCCCAACCTAATCTACTAATCAGTTCTGTGACGCTTTCATAAGGACTGTAGCAAGCGGTCACGAATCGAGCGGCTCTTCTCTGTACTTTCTCTATACTTTCGATCAATCCCTTACGAAACGGGTCCCAAATGGCACAACAATAAACCAAATGTGGACGCACAAGAGATTTGTACGCTATCTCCTTTGTTTGTTCATTACAATTTTTCAAGATTCTACCTATGAATCGCGGCCTAGAATTTGCTCTACCTACTAAAGAATTAATGTGTATGTCCCATTTCATGTTCCTTTGTACTGTTACTCCCAAACATTTAATAGAATCGACCATATCAATAACTGTATTGTTTAACTCGTATTTCTGAACAATCGGATTCTTTTTGTTAGTTATGCTCATTGTCTTGCACTTTTTACAGTTTAGAGTAAGTTGCCACTCAGCGCACCAAGCCAAAATAACATCCAGATCGCGCTGAATTTCTAAGCAATCGGCCAAAGTTCTTACTTCCCTATAAATAACCGCATCATCAGCAAACAATCTAAAAAGGCTTTTCAATTTGTCTCCGAGATCGTTTATAAAAATTAAGAAAAGAAGTGGTTCTATTACACTTCCTTGAGGTACACCCGATGTAACATCTAGATTAGAAGAACTTTCTCCTTCAACGACAACATACTGCGACCGACCAGCTAGAAAATCCTTTATCCATTCACAAAGCTGATCCGATATACCGTACGCTCGAAGCTTCGCTAAAAGGCGGTTGTGTGGCACAGAGTCAAAGGCTTTCTGGAAATCTAAAAAAATTGCATCTACTTGTGAACCTGTATCAGTAGGAAGTAAACAGCGGTTTCGCCCCCTATAATTATCTCGCCCTGCAGCTGCTTCCCCTATAATTAGGCGCCACCGCCCTGTCATTATCTACCTGGCTGCCGGCGCCGCTTACCGTCATTATCTTTGTAGGTCACGCGCCCCGCCCCCCTGCGGCCGCTGCCCTATAATTAGGCGCAGAAGCCCCGTCCATAAGATTTGTATGTGTGGGGGTTCTGCTGCAGTCTCAAGGTCACCCCCTCCCTTCCCATATCCAGAACACCCATGCCGGTTCTGTATTAAATAGGTCACGCGATCCGCCCCCTGCAGCCACGCCGGCGCCGCTCTCACCGTAATTATCTTTGTAGGTCACGCGCCCCGCCCCCCCTGCGGCCGCTTCCCCTATAATTAGGCACCTGGCCGACTGTGCGGCCTGTAATTATCTACCTGGCTGCCGGCGCCGCTTACCGTCATTATCTTTTGTAGGTCACACGCCACGCCGGCGCCACCGGCCTGTCATTATCTTTGTAGGTCACGCGCCCCGCCCCCTGCAGACACGACGGCGCCGAGGCAGGACACGCGTACGCACACGCGTCGCCCCCTCCAAGTCCAAAATGGAGTTACGTGGTTTATGGACGCACCCTTAGCATAACAAATTTTCAGCTCCCCCTCTACTTGCCACGCTTTCGGGAGGACGTGAGTTCGTATTCCCCGTCCTACCATCGAATTATTATTATTATTATTAAATACAATGAGAGACGAAGAAGGGGGAGAGAGAAACTTGGTGCTGGCCCATTCAGTCTTACTCTTCCGAACATGCGATCTTAAAATACTAATTATTCGCTAATTCATCGTAACTACTGAGATAATTAGCATTTTTCGTAAAGTGCGGTCAACGGTACAAAACCCCCGTCGGTTTAATAAAGCGGGAAGGAATTCTGCATGTTGAACAAGGGAAATGGCGAAATCTGGTGTGGGCCCATTCAGGCCTAATCTCCCGAAAGATACCAAAAGGTTTAACGTCCCCCTTCAAAGGTAGTTTACTAGAATTAGGTGAGTTTAGTTTTGCGCGAGAAGGAATTCGGCCATAGCCTTTTGAAGGAAGCATAATAGCATTCACCTGGAGTGATTTCAGGAAACCATGGAAAACTCAAATCTGGATGCACGGACGGGGATTCGATCCCGCGTCCCCCAAATGAGCGGCTAGAACGTTAACCGTTCACCTACATTATGGGCGGTTGTCTCGCCATAGACATTAGCTAAATGTTCAGCTGACTAAATTTGCATTTTCTCTTCTGAAGAGCTGGACTTAATAAATTTTATATTTGGAAAACTAAATTTTCCGTTCGTCGGAGTGTCAAGAATGTTTGCACTTGGCTTTTATAATGCCACGTTTAGTTGTTGTCGTATCCATGTTTATACACAGAATCTTTGACATTTTTAATTCCTTGGTCAGTTGTTGAAGGGACTAATAAAATACGCAGATTTTTACTATTTACATAATATTTAAGCAAAAGAGAGTTAATTCGCTATATACCTGAATTATTTTTTGCATTAAACTGAAGCTACATCAACTAGAAGAATGCAATATGGAGCAAATTTACAGCAGCATCCTTCAGAATTCAGGGCCCGAACTTCATCATCGGTCCAGTAGCGTTGCAATATCGGGAGAAACATGAGGCTTAAGGTTGCAAGCGCACAGATGATTAAAACTAACTTCTAGAAAGCTAATGGAGTGAAATTTCTTGAATTCACGCAGCACTAGACTTCTGGGGTAACTTTCCATATTATGTTGACTATGAAAGAGTAGTGATGTTCCGATACCATCAAAGTATCGATACCTACTTAAATGAGTAGTACTCAAATTGTCTTACGATACTTACTCATATGAGTACTGCAAAAGTAATTTCATGTTTAGACACGAATATTTCCTCTGCCTTCCTGTAAAGAATTATTTATAGTAGTGTACATTATTTGTATCATATATTTGATAGATAATTTTCAGGCACCTTGCCGATTTATCAATGTGGTATTCTTTCTCAAGGAACTTTAAAGGCTATAAGACTGGAGACTTTGTCAACTAATCAGACTTTGTTTCAAATTGTAATTTTATGAGTGTTGTACAAAACGCCCTTTCCAATTTTAGTGCTTTCTTTCATGAAATTAAACAACTTTGATACTAATTTACAATATTTTACAGAACCTTTTTTCAAAATGTCAAGCTGGTCAACTGAAGTGTTTACCATCAGTAAAGCCTTACACGGCTCTTTTCATGTATTTTACCCGTGGCACATACTAATTTATGCGGGAAGGAATAACAATTTATGCATGTGGATAAAAAGGCTGTTTAGCGTTTACCATCAGTAAAGCCTTACACAGTTCTTTTCATGTATTTTTACCCGTGGCACATACTAATTTATGCGTATTATTTATAAATGTGTTGTTCTCGAGTACTAGATGAAATGTGAAGTGATAGGATGATTTCTGAGATCTTGTCAAACTAAGTAGCTCATGGATTGCAGTGAACAGTTGTAAGTGTAAAATATAGATTTCTAATGTCAAGGTAGTGGCACTGATGAAACTCGACCGAACTATTTTCAGTGTTACGTTTTCCTGTTTGTTTGAAAACACAGAACTGTCGAGGTCATTAGAGGCGGGATGGGACTGGAGACTTTGAACTGGAGGAAATTCGGCCATGACCTTTTGAAGGAAACATCCCGACATTCACCTGCAGTGATTTCGGGAAACCATGGAAAACCCAAATCTGGATGCCCGGGCGGGGATTCGAACTGCCGTCCTCCCGAATGCGAGGCCAGAACGCTAGCCGGTTCACCACCATGCTCGGTGAAATGTAGCAGAAATGATACCCCAGACTAGTAGATTAAATATAAAAATAGGATCGAATGCAATTGGAGAAGTAAGTGAATTCTGTTACTTAGGAAGAAAAATTACAACCGATGGCCGAAACAAAAATGATGTTAAAAGCAGAATAGCACTAGCATAAAAAATAGCCTTCATGAAAAAGAGAAATCTTTTAGTTTCAAATATTGATCTGGGAATTGGAAAAACTTTTTTAATACTCTATGTGTGGAGCACAGCACTTTATGGTAGCGAAACATGGACTTTAGGAATACCGGAAAGAAGGAAAATTGAAGCATTTGAAATGTGGTGCTACAGAAGAATGCTGAAAACTAAGTGGACAGACAAAGTAAGAAATGAATGAGCTATGGAAATGATGGGTGTGGAAGAAGCTTACAGAAGGAAGAGACAGGATTGTAGGTCATATTTTGAGACATGCTGGAATAGTTAATTTGCTGGTGGAGGGAACAGTCGAAGGTAAGAACTGTAGAGGAAGAAAGGGATTATAATATATGAAGCAGATAATTGAGGACGTGGGTTGTAGGGGATATGTAGAGATGAAGAGGTTAGCACTAGATAGGAAGGGATGGAGGATTGCATCAAACCAGTCGAAAGACTAATGACAGCAAAAAAAAAAAAAATATTCTGATCATTAACTGAAGCTGGTTATCGCTTTCTCAAAATGATTGATCTTAATATTTCGTTGAACGCGATACGTGGAGAAACTTTAGCTATATGAATTGTTTCCGAATTTACATCGTGAGACAACAGAATACACATATCACAGTGTTTTATTAGTGAGCTATGCTTCTAGTAGAACAATGTTATCTAGTAAAAGCCTCAAAAAAAAGGAAAAACCACTAAAATAGATCTTGTCTGAAGTATAAACAAACCTGGTTTTGAGTTTAGACCAGTCAGCTCCCTTTCGATGATAAACGGTTTCAACAAGTCCAAGTCAGTTTGTTGGAAACAAAACCTTAAAATTCTACTTCGGTTATGATCGCTCGACAATTTAATAGTTTTACTTGAAATTTATACCAAGCGTCTTGCATTTATACGCCTTCAAATTCTACATTATCACTGAAATTTCATTTACTGGCTATTAAGAAGGCATCTGCATTGATAGAGGAAGGTTATAATGACACAGTTTTGCAGTTATAACCGGTAGGGTTAGAAGATATTAGAGTATAAACCGATTAATGGTATGTTTTCGAAGAACAAAGCTGAAGTATAGTTTCAGAGCAAATAAAATCTCTTGCCGTGATGGGATTCAAAGCGAAAACATTACTATTCCATCTTATTCTTCCAACTACCATTCAGTGTGTTAAAAAATGCTGTCTTGCCAATATAGTTACTAAGGTTGATTCTTTCTTACAAACTACAAAAGACGCAAATACGTACTACACACCAGTGGATAGAGGAAGGTTTAAAGTTTGTAATTCCTACCTGTTAGTTTCATCGGCTACCGCTAACAGCGCTGCTGTCTGTTACGTGGATATGGCCACGGTAGAAGTCGTTTTGTGCGCTACGTTATGCAAAAAGTAAATCCATTATTGATGTGTAGCGTGCATTCCGTCGTAAGTTCAATGAAGTGTCTCTTCGTCATAAACAGATTTACGATTGGAATAACGAATTCGTAGAAGATCGGTGCACAAGCAAAGGGAAAACCACTGGTCGTCCTCGAATGTCAAATGAAAATGTTTAGCTTATCCAAAGTGCTTTCGAAGAGATTTTCTCAGAAACCCAACAAATGCTGAATGTTTAAAGTAAAACGTTGAAACTTCCTCTTTCCAGTAATGTGTGACATGTATTTGTATATTTCTTAGTTTGCAAGAAATAAACATTCAAAATCTGCTCTTGTCTAGAACTTTATTGGGACTGAACTATAGTATCGGCGGTGGAAGCGGCAACGGGGAACTACATTGGGAGCCATGGAGCGGAGTTCGCCGCCCAATAGGAAATTGGTGTACGAAATGACGACTTGCAAACTTACAATATAAAAAATTCAGGTGGCCGGAAGGTTTCGGCTTCCATATTTTTTAAAAACCCCGACTGTGCAAGGGTAGCGCACATGCTTTGCTTTGCAAGGGTCACCGGTTTGAGACTAGCCTGGGGCCTGAATGGTTTGATCAATTGTTTGACAGCGAAAAGTGTCGGACGACACATAGTTTTCTTTTTAATATTACATCAACAGTCTCGAATTTAAGAAAATTGTCGAAATCATGTGGATCTGAAACAAGCATAGAGGTTGGCGGTCCACATAGCTAACTCTGGGTGTGACAATGCAGCATGGAGTAAACTGGTGGCAAAAAAATATTCTTGGCTTAAGAAGGTTTTAAAATAGACTACAAGCCACATTTTAAAAGGAATATTGCAACTGTAAGTAGGAATGTAAACCGTTTTACTGCGTAAATCTCGGAGTCTAACCGTCATGCCTGCAAAACTTTTCTGACTTGGAGCTTAACTTTTTTTCATGAAACTCTAAATTTTATGAAACAGGCGATATGCCTAATAGAGATGGGTAGGTCCGGATGGATGCAGTTCCGCGGACCCGTATCACTTGCGCTAGGGATGGATGTACATCCGAGCGCTTGTCGGATTTGCTTCCAGCCGGACCTGTAACAGCGCCACAGTTCTCGCGTGGCCGGAGGTTGAACCACGGCCGGACCTGCAACGCGGAGCTGGAACGCAATTTTTCATTACAGTTCCGATTTGAAATCTACGTTCTGAAGAGTTTAATGTCATTTACTGTACGATTCGATTACAGTTCTGTTTAAAGATAAGATTATAAATGAAAAACTATTTCTTAATGGCTGACTACTAGTAGATAATTACAATAACTATTAAATGTCAATGGGTAGCTAAAACCCGGTAGTACTTTCTTATTGCTCAGGTTCATGCTTGTAAGGTGAGAAGTGTTTTACGTGCCAAATAAGAATGGACTTATAATTTAACTTGTGATTTTAATGCGTTGCAGTCTTATTAAACTTTTAACGTTCAGTTTGATTAATCACAAAGTCTCTAGAATTTTTAACTTTCTCAATTCTGATGGCTTAAGGACAAATTAGATACTACATTTAACATCTCTTTATTGCAGAAACACAGTTCGTAGGGTTTCGAAGGAACATTATACATATCTATACTAATATTATAAATGCGAAAGTAACTCTGAGTGTCTTTATGTCTGTTTGTTACATTTATTGTGCTAAACAGATATTCCGATCGTGATGAAATTTGACATGGAGATGCTGTTTGACATTAGGATCGAGATGGGATACTATATTATGTATAGATAAGAACATATTGTCATTAAATTATGAAGACTATCTAACTGTGAAAGACAAATGCATAACATCTAAGTGTATTTGTAATGCGCAACAACATGCAGCTATGATAAGATAGCGTAGTGGCAACACGCTTGCTTTTTAAGGTAATCTTCAGTGTGGCTTTGGGTTCAAATCCCACTGCCTGCCTATATTTTTATGAATTGTTTTTCATAGTTTGAGCCAAGCCTAGGATTTTATAGTAAGGATAACATGTTCTGGCAAGCCTATGGCGGTAGAATAGTGCCCTAAGCGTTTACTTTATTTACGGTATACTGGTTCCACAGTTAGTTTTTGTGTGATCTAAACTAATAATATTGTATATGCGAAAGTGAGTTTCCGTCTTTTTTTGCGTTTTGACGACTATATGTGTATACCGGTGACAAGGAAATACTTTGTATATTTAGGAACGAAATAGGATACTTTTTTCCGATATGAATAAGTTTTAGTCATGAGACAGGTTCAAAGGTAGAATGGTATATCGATGGCGTTCCCGTTATATTATGCCGACTCAGTGTTGTTAGGGACAGCTTAGATAATTTTCAGCTTTGTATATCCAATTCTAGCAATCAAATCCTAAATCCACGCGTACGATGTCGCGGGTAACAGCTAGTAATGTATATAAATATGATTATGTGGCATTATTGCGAGCGACTCTGCTGACCGCTTTTATAGCAATATTTTATAATCCAACATTGAAAAAAAAACCTTACATCCAGCCGTTTCTAGAACGTCTAACAATGGCTCAAACAATCGGTTATTATTACTAAGAATTAAATCTTGCTTAAAAATACTTTAAACTAAATTGGAAATAAAATTGCTAAGAAATTAAAAGTTTTTGAAATTGCACAAAATGAAATAAAGATTTTGAAAGCACCAAAAACACGTTACGGTAGCTAGCAAAACATAAATATTACTGATTAATTAAAATGCATTGTATCGCACTCAATTTAGCACTGACGACAATGTTTTATTCACTCAATCAAAACAGTTTCACAAAGTATACAGAGGAAAACACTATACATAATATGAGAACAAATCTCACGTAATTTCTCGCTCACAATTTAAAATAAGTTATACTTTCAATTTTATTTTTTGTTCATTTATAATACACTGTTTCTTAAGCTGGTATATTGTGGAAAGGTAATAATTATCTCAAAATGTTGAGTCTTAAATAATTTCATTTTTAGTAAAAAAAAAAAAAAAAAAAAAAAATTACAAAGGATTTCGAATTTTTTTAAAATTTTTTTAGTAGTATTTAAACATTATTAAGAAATGATTTCATTTTATTCTTATAGAAGCCCACAGAAATTTTAGATGAACACGATATAACTCATACTGCAGTTCTCCTTGGTCGGATTTGTATCCACCATACGCTCGATTGTAGGTTCGGACCCATACAGCTCCGCCGGACATGTATTACTGGATGTAGGTAATACATGTCCATCCAGTTCCGCCGTACACTCCGCCCGCCCGATTATAGATCCGGACCCATACAGGTCCGCCGGACACGGAACCTGGATGCAAATCCGCAGCGCTGGATGTACATCCGGACCCGAATTCTTTAAAATCTCTGACCTGCCCATCTCTAATGCCTAAGTACTTAGGTTCTTGATTTCTAGCGTTGAGATACCAGCACTAAACACTGGCGGCAGATAATGGAGTTACCGAAGTTCTAATAACTGATCTTCAAATCCTTAGCCAGGAGCGTAGCAAGTTTAAGGTCCCATATCTGATCTTCACTCTTCAAGTAGCTGGCTGTCAAACGCGTGAAAAATTACATCACCTTACACTGATTTCAAAATGCCTACAGTCGCAATACAGAAATTCACCGAATATAGCATCCACTAAGTTCTAAATCATGTTAGATCATTCATGAAATTTTTCGTCAGTGCCAGTATACGAGTCTGTTTCGTAGACTAAATGGATCTCGTGTACAACCTCCAAAGGGCACATGTGAATAGTTCTTATCCCGACACATGCGAAAAATGCGGTACAGACCAAAGTTAGTTGGAAAAAATGGAAGAATGCATACTTTCTGCAGAAACAGCGGTAACAGATGCATAGCATATTGTCGTATCTAAAAGTTGTCACGAACTGCACCACTCAAGAACAAGCTAGGAAAGGTGCCAAGCACAAACTTCGAAAGTATATACCTTTTAGGACTTACAGAATATTGACAACTTATACATGCACACACCAGTGTCAAGGATCATGAAAATATGCTCGGCCTCACAAATAGTGACAGATGTTTCGGAATTTCTTGAGTTAACAGTCTGATCCTCATTCTGTTTCTATTTACCGCATACTTTGACAAGGCGTGTAGTGGGCATTCGCCTGGAGTGATTTCAGGAAACTATGGAAAAAATAACTTAAATCTGGATGGTCGCTTCCCGAATGCGATGCCAGAGTGCTATCGCTCGCCCAACAGTCATCGTCAATCCTCTTACGCACCCCACCTCATAAAATCCCGAAATGTTATGAAAACCGCAAAACATAGTGAATACAGGTAAAAAATCGCCAAAATTATGTAATATTCGCTCTACGAAAGAAGTTATAGATTGATATGGTTAGAAGATGACTGAGGATGTATCAGTTTCATTAAGAATTCAACATTCCTCAGTTTAGATGTCCTAAATTACTTTATATGGACACAGTTAGCTTGGCAGGTAGAGTTATGTTCAGTCTGCCAGTAAAGGCCCCTGCCAGGCAGACCTCACACACAACGCGCCTGCACGCCGGGATACATATACGACTCCAAACAGGCGCAGAGACATCAAAACAAACCAGGAAAACAAATAGAATCATCTAGAAGCTAAGTGGGACTATTTCTTACAGAGGTCGCCGTACTACCACACAACGGAATTTCTGCGCCAGGCCGCCTATATAAGTGTAGCCGGCCGCTCCACCGCCAGTTCCGGCCTGACCGCGGAACCAGCTTCAACTACAGAAGACCACCGGAAGTTCGCGAGAAGTAGAAGCCGTCTCTCTACCCCGGATCAGGACCAGGCTAAATTTCTCGACGGTCATCCGCTAACTGTACCACATTTGTTATTGTTTACCAGTGTTTTGTGTACATAGTAATAAACCTCAAGGAACCATTAAGTGTAGTTCACTTCAGTGGCGACAAGGTTGGGATAAGAACTCTCGACCATCATGGCTACGCCAGCAGCACCTACGGAATGGCAACAGTTCCTCCAAGGACTTCTACATCAGTTCTTCGAATCTCAGAGACAACTGATTGCGGAAGTCAGGAATCTCCGCCAACCCACGGCCCCGCCTCCGTTCCCAGCATTCAACGACGACGTCGAAGAATGGGAGACCTACGAGAAGCGCATAAAACAACACTTCGCAATTCATCACATATCCAAAGAAGAAGACCAGCGTGCATATTTCCTTTCCTGGAACCAATCAAAGATGTATGTCTTGCTCACCAAACTTCAGCCACAAGACCCCGACACCCTCACCTTCACGACCATCTGTACGACACTGAATGCATACTACAGACGCCGGTACCATGTCGTCGCGGCCCGCGTCGAATTCTATCAATGCCGGAAGAAGCCCGATCAGACGTATCGCCAGTGGGCGGCCGAACTCCAAGGCCTTAGCAGAAAATGTAAGTTTCAAACTCGTTGTTCCCACGAATCCTACGCCGACGACATGGTGCGTGATCACATCATACAGGCTGCACCAGATGCCGCACTCCGGCATGACGCCCTCAAGTTAGAGGACCCATCCCTGGAGCAGGTCATCGAACTTGCCTACAAATTCGAAATATCTACGGCCGCAGATCGCCGCCTGGAGTCCTGGGCGGATGTGGCCGCAATCCGAACCGACGTAGAGGACACACAGGACGTCGCCGCCATCCAGAGCTCCCAGTCGCGCTCCTCCCGACACCACAACCGGGGACCGCTTCCTCAGAAGGACATCGAACCGGCCCGTTCCGGCAGGGGCACCAAGTCTCGGCAGCAGCAGCGGATCCCGCAGCGCCGACGCCGCAGCCCGCTCCGCCTACCCTCCTGCCCCGCCTGTTATTCAGCACATGAGAGGGAAAATTGTCCGGATCGTTGGGCTGAATGCTCACGTTGCGGCAAGGAAGGACACCTGGCGTCCGTCTGCCGCACCAACACCACCAATGCCAATCCCGGCTCTCGCCGCCCAGGGTCTTACCAAGACAGGTTGAGCGGCGCACCTATGGATATCAATCAGGTAGACACTTCCACAGCATCCAAACTTTTTATTGACGTTACGGTCAATGGCAAGCCCCTGCGCCTACAAGTCGACACAGGAGCAGCAGTCTCATTGCTTAATTATACTACTTATGTGCAAATTGGCTCGCCCCCCCTCTCGCCGGCCCCCAAGCGCCTCCTGACATACAACAAACAGGAAATAGCACTCCTGGGACAGTTCACAGCAAACGTCATGTATAAGTCTGTACATCGTTCAGTCCCCTTTTTAGTAGTTAACAGTTCTCTCACAGCAGACTTATTTGGACTGGACGCTTTCCGCTTATTCGGATTTTCAATTGAGGATAACATACACCTCGTATCTCAGCATGTTCCTTTTCCTGAAGTGGACGCCCTTTGCACCGAGTTTCAGGACCTGTTCTCACCAGGCGTCGGCTGTGCAAAGGACTTCGAAGCATCACTCCAACTCCGGCCGGACGTACGGCCTCGATACTTCCGGGCACGCCAGGTACCCGTAGCGCTTCAACAACCACTTCAGGAAGAACTTCAACGTCTCCAAGACGAAGGGATCCTCCAGCCGGTGCGGTTCAGCCCCTGGGCCACGCCGTTGGTCATAGTTCAGAAGCCAGGACGCCGCTTACGTCTCTGTGGTGACTTTAAGACCACCGTCAACCCGCATCTGCTGGTAGACGACTATCCACTTCCGAGACCGGACGACCTCTTCCGTAAACTAGCAGGAGGTACCTACTTTACAAAAATTGACCTGGCAGAAGCATACCTTCAAATCCCTTTGGATATCCAGTCCCGACAATACACAGTCATCAACACTCCCTCTGGCCTCTTCCAACTCAACCGGCTCATGTTCGGCTTGGCCAGTGCTCCAGCGATTTTTCAACGGTATCTCGAACAACTTCTCCAGGATATTCCGGGATGCATCAACTATCTCGACGACATAGTCGTCACGGGACCCTCCGCTGCCGAACACATGACCAACCTCCGCCTACTCTTCCTCCGCCTCCGTGCAGCAGGATTAAAATGCAACCTTTCCAAGTGTCAATTTTTTCAACAATCCATTTCCTACCTGGGTCACATCATCGCTCAGGAAGGCATCTCCCCAGCATTTTCCTATGTGGACGCTATTTCCAACTTACCTCGGCCTCAGGATCTACATCAGTTGAAATCTTTTTTAGGCAAGATTTCATACTACAGAAAATTTATACCCTCAGCAGCACAAGTGGCAGCACCCCTGTACCACCTCTGTCGCAAGAATGTCCCGTTCCGTTGGACCCCAGCTTGCGAGACCGCATTCCACACCCTTAAACAGCAGCTCAAGTCCGCAGCATGCCTCATGCCATACACTCCAAACCTCCCCTTGATACTTGCCACAGATGCATCCGATTACGGTGTGGGGGCAGTTCTGTCTCATAAATTACCAGATGGCACGGAACGCCCCGTAGCCTACATCTCCAAAGCCCTATCGGCTGCTCAGCTTAAATATTCTCAAATCGAGAAAGAGGCGCTAGCTATTGTTTTTGCCTGCTCCAAATTCTATTCCCTTTTATATGGGATTTCTTTTCATCTCATTACCGACCACAAGCCACTCCTATCACTATTTGATCCGTCCACACGTCTGCCTACCAAAACATCCCACCGCATCCAGCGTTGGGCACTATTCCTGTCCCAGTTCAGATATACCATGCATTTCCGTACCACCTCCAGGCATGCCAATGCAGACGCCTTATCCAGACTACCGCAGGGACCAGACCTTGCCTTCGACAAGTCGGAACTTCTGGTGTTCCAGATCGACGATGACATACAAGAAGCACTGAAGACATTTCCAGTCACGGCCTCAAAAGTCGCGGCAGCCACAGGGGAGGACCCCCTCCTCCGTGTCATCCGACACCACATCCAACACGGGTGGCAAACACGTTCCCCTCCACGCCATCATCAAGACCTCAAGTTCTACTACTCCATCCGCCACCAGCTCTCAGTAGTAGAGGGAGTGCTCCTCCGCACAGAACCAAATTCCACCCCGAGGGTCGTCGTTCCGAGATCCCTACAACCGACAATCCTCCAAACTCTCCACCAAGGACACTGGGGAATTGCCCGCACCAAATCCCTTGCCAGACGCCATGTATTCTGGATCGGCCTTACCACGGATGTCACGAAGATGGTGCGGCGCTGTACCATCTGTGCCCAACAACTGCCCCGCCCCCCTCAAAAGTTCCTTTCCTGGCCGGCACCGTCCGGACCCTGGGAACGCATTCACCTCGACTTCGCTGGCCCATTCCTAGGCCACCAGTGGCTCCTAGTGACGGATGCCTTTTCCCACTTCCCATATGTCGTCCGTTGCTCCACAATCACCACAGAGGTCACCATTTCAGCCCTCACGAAGATCTTTTCCATCGAAGGATTACCATACGCTATCGTCACAGATAACGGACCGCAATTTCGAAGTCGGGAATTCCTATCCTTCTGTACCGCCAACAATATCCAACACCTCCTCACCCCGCCCTTCCACCCCCAATCTAACGGGGAGGCGGAACGGCTAGTCAGAACATTCAAAACCCAAATGACCAAATACACCACAAGTCACAAACTCGAAGAGGCATTGACACTCTTCCTCAGTTCCTATCGAACCACTCCAGTGGGGGCCAAAAGCCCGGCGGAATTGCTAGCATGGCCGCCAACCTCGCACTCTCCTCCATCTCCTCTTACCCCCGCCCAAAGTACAGGTACCTTCGGGCCCATTCCGTTTCACCCCGGGCTCCCTAGTCTGGGCCCGCGGGTTTGGCTCCCGGGCCGGTTGGCTTCCGGGGGTCATCCAGCGGCCCCGGGGCCGCCAACTGTTCGACGTCAGCCTGGATGGCCGGATAGTGCGACGCCATCGAAACCAACTACGTCCCCGCTACCCCACGGCACCGTCCTCTTCCACCACGGCACGGCCATCCACTTCTTCCTCTCCTTCCCTGCCACCTCCACCACTCCTGCCGTCTAACCGTTGCTCAGGGACAGTTACAGCGCCACCAACGACGCCACAACCTGTCGGTCGCTCCGACACCCTTCAGCCGCAGCCTCTCGACCACCTGCAGGGACCATCTTCAGCGCCCCCCATACAGCCCCCGGCCATCGACGCCGACGAACCGATGCCGTTAGCTCCACAAGTACCTCCACCACAACCTGCACCATGACGCAGGTCGGCACGCATCGCCAGGGGAACAGCTCCGTACTCCCCTGGAGGTAGCCTTCACAGTCTGCTCCAGGGCGCCGCGGCAGACGACCTCGCAGACGTCGCAGACATCGCTTCCCCCCACCCCCCGGGAGGGAGGTATGTTCAGTCTGCCAGTAAAGGCCCCTGCCAGGCAGACCTCACACACAACGCGCCTGCACGCCGGGATACATATACTACTCCAAACAGGCGCAAAACAACCAGGAAAACAAATAGAATCATCTAGAAGCTAAGTGGGACTATTTCTTACAGAGGTCGCCGTACTACCACACAACGGAATTCCTGCGCCAGGCCGCCTATATAAGCGTAGCCGGCCGCTCCACCGCCAGTTCCGGCCTGACCGCGGAACCAGCTTCAACTACAGAAGACCACCGGAAGTTCGCGAGAAGTAGAAGCCGTCTCTCTCTACCCCGGATCAGGACCAGGCTAAATTTCTCGACGGTCATCCGCTAACTGTACCGCATTTGTTATTGTTTACCAGTGTTTTGTGTACATAGTAATAAACCTCAAGGAACCATTAAGTGTAGTTCACTTCAGAATTATTCATAAAAAAAATGGATCCTACCGCAATTGAGGAAATGGCCCACATTATCCAGATGTATAATATACACATATTAGAAGCCAGGTAGTAATGCAGCCTATTTTCAGAGAAGTAAGAGAATGATCTTGAACATTTCATTAAACTTTTTTTTGACACTGTAGTATTAAACTATATACGATATTCTGCATGTGATGGTTTAGATAAATCATAAAACCATATAACCATTTGGTGATAGGGTCAGTAGTTGCCAGTTTGCTATACAAACTTTGATGCATTAATTAGTTACAAATGTTTGCTTAAACAATAAGGGATCTGAGAACACCTTGCCTTATTTGTTAATTATCATGTGGGGAAATAGTGACAAAAAGTAATAGGCTATTAAAAGCGGTTATCCTAAATGATTTAAAATTGTAGCTAACACAATAATTTTTTGCTGCTGTATTCCAACATGTAGTTTGGAGAAGTGACCTTGTGATTGGTCAGTACCATGATGCTTGTGGCCTTGTACAATCCTTCTGGTTAATCTCTGATTCCTCTCATCCACCTTCATTATATGGCCAGAAAGAGTCGTCCTAATAAATCTAAACATGGTGCTCAAAAACATTGTTGGTCTCAAAAATGTTAGTTTTACTGTTCTTGAAACGTGACTTTGAAATTTAGCAGAAAACGGAGGTTGGGGATCCGCTAACTATCAACATTTTGTAGTGCTCTGAAACACCATGCCTGTGGAATTTTATTGTTCAGTGTCAGAACAAGGTGTCAGGTATTTGCGATTCCATGAGTCAGCGCGTCTTACAGATGTAGAGAAATTACTGACATGGGACACCTTTGACTTTGCTCGGAACTGCACGAAGACATGGTTAGAATAACAAGCGATCATTAAAAAAACAGTGGTGTGTATCATTTCCATGCAAAATGTTACATTCTACCTCAAGTAACATTATAATAGAGAGAAACAAAGTAACAAGATATCAATACCATATGATGGAAATTATACGTAATTTAATGATGTCAGTGTATCATTAAATTTTCAGTCAACAGTGCCAAAAACACTCTGCTTAAAGTACGTTACTATAGCACAAAACGGGAATATTCATCAGTACCACACACCTGATAGTGCTTATATTAGTCCCTAAAGTGCAGATGCCGGATTTTGATGAAGAGGTTAAAACAAAAGGGAAGAGAACAATGTGCACATCTCACTAAAGCCGCGTTATCACATTCCAAATCACTTTCGCATTCACGTAGTCCAATATCAAAAGCCACACTAATTACATTTTCAAATGATGGTATTGGTATGTCAATGTCACAACCTGGCTTTCGCCAAACATATTGCAACATAGGCTTATACATAGGTGCAGCAAATTGATTGTAAATCAGAGTGAAGTTTCATGATAAAATAACGATCATGAATCTTCACTTGTGGTTTGGCACATTGTAGTCTTACAAAATCGTTAATCCTTCTGATATAGAGCTTCTATTGCTGAAAGATGTAAACATCAAGGGATTGTCAGTATTTTGTTGTTTTCAGTGGCAATATCTTCAGCATAACATCCTTGTTTCCAAAAGTTGCATCTAGAAGGGTATGGTCTGTATGACCTGACCAGGAATCACACAACAATAGGCTCTTTTCATTTGTTACATGTTCGCCAAGGACTGAAGTTAGAAAACGTTTCGTGTGTTCTTTAGTCATTTTCACTTTTGCTTGCCTCCACATGAATGTTTCGTGGACAGGTTGTTTCAAGTTTCTTTGAAAGATTTGGACTGAAAGTGCCTTGCGTCTCTTGAAAAAAGATGTACAACTAATGACATTAGCAGAAAAGTGCAGAGTTCTGCATGGAAATGACACACCACTGTTTTGTTTATGATTGCTTGTTATTCTAAACATGTTTTCATGCGATTCCGAGCTTTGTGAGCATGGTGGGTGAGCGGTAACACTCTGGAATTTAACTCAGGAGGGCGTGGGTTCAAATCCCGGTAATGCGCTCAAGTAGTATAGATACAAATAATACTATGTTTGAAGTATATTTTTTATAAACATTTATTATATTCCAATGCAATTTAATTTTATTTTTTTCGCCATACGTGTAGCACTCAATGTTTTTAGAGCACTTTCAGTAACGTGTGATTCTATTTCATATTCTCAGAAATCAGGGTTTGATTTGTCGAGTAATTTTAACTGTAATCATTGTGAATCTTTCCCAAGCTTTCTCTTCAATGTGGAATGCAACAGCACTACTCTGACCTGATTCCGCAGTATTACCATTAGTATTAGTATCGAGTTAAAAAAAAACTGCATGTGAATATAACACCACACTGTTTTTTCACTAGTCCATAGAGCAGTTGTTTTGTTTATAGTGTTTCACGTGGAGTTATTTATTGATGTTTCAGTCCTACCAGTATGTGCTCCAGTAGATCCTAATAACTAAAGTAAAATATCAGAGAAAAATTTAATTGGGACAAAAAAAATGTATATTTTTTTGGTAACTAGATAATATATAGAGGGCATTAATGTTATGGCCATAAAATGTGATCAACAAATAAATTCTTTTTACTTGGCTTAAAGTTCTGTCATCTTTCTGCAGCCCTCTGCTAGAGTAATGAGATAATCACTTTTTTACCTCATAGTACCACATGAAACTAACGGAAATTTTTAAACGGTTTTAGTTTTTAAAATATGAGAAACTGAAAAGATATGTATCAAATCTAAGTCATCCAAGAGGGTGGGCAGCTCAATTGTTGCCAGTGTGCTATAGAATTTCGCTTCCTACACAGTAATTAGTAGTAAACTGTAGGGTGTTGGAGGTATTTTGGAGTGCAGGGCAATGTAGTGAGCAGCGCAGGGGAAAATGACTTCATATCCTGGCAGCCTTATGTTTGCCTGTGGTTAGATGACAAAATTGAAGCAAAATTGAACTTGCCATTCAACTTAATATTCTCAATAAGCATTTGTAACATTTAAAAATATTCCAGTAAACTGGTGAAAAATAGTGTATGGCTGTTGCAACTGATATGCAAATTAGCATTAAATCATTGTTGTGTGTGTGTGTCATTAGAAATTACTTCTTATATTCTAAGGAAACGTGCATTAACAAAAATTGGCTGTAGCTATTACAGAACCCAAATCTCAATATCCAATGTTTATTTAAAGCTATTTAATTAAGTCTATGTTGTTGTTGTATTATAAACAGCAGTATTCTCTTTAGTTGTGCTCTTTTGAAGTAGTTATTAACTGAACCTCACTACTGAACAGATCTTTAAAGCATTAAAACTGGCAGTTAACCAGACAAATGAAACAGCCATAATTTAATTTCGCCACTCTTGGTAACTAATCGTTAATGAATTGAGACATTTGGTCATCTGTGCTCAGAGCTACATGGTCTTTAGAAGCCCACTGAAATAGATTACCCAGTGAGCAGAATGCAGCCACTGTACCTAGGCATGTCTTAACTACTACAGAGATTGCTCTGGGAAGAAGCTAGGTGGCTTGGTTGGTTTTTAATTTTATTCATACAATATGAGTGTTTGAGCACATGAAATGAAAGGTGCTAGATATATTTATGTTTTTGTAGCAAATTAATGCTATACTAGGAAAAAGATGATAAAATGGTGAAAATTCAGAGGAAATTTGTGTTTTCTGTTCTGATAACCATCTGTCCTAACTTCATACCAGTCTCTGCTTGTTCAAGGTATATAACACGAGGAAACACATTAGTCGTCATAAATCCCTTGAGTGTGCATATCCTACATCTTGTGTGTTGGGTATAATTGGTACCTTGGATTTAACAGTACAGTTACAGTGTATATGTTTCATTAGTAACCACCAAAGATTTATTACTAAAAAAAACCTATAAAGATGTGTTTGTGTGTTACTGTTATACAACTGCCATAAGTCTTCACTGTATACACAAGCAGCAATATTGTTAACGGGAAATATTAGTGCATATAGTATTAATTTATATTAGTTATTACTGATTATGGGATAACATCTTGTAAGTGAATTACAATCAGCTATAAGTTTTGTTTTGCCTTTTAGATAGTCATCCATTCTGAAGTAAGACTCTAGTTTTTATTGAGATTACCAATACTACACAGAAGGGCCATTGAATTGAAGGTATCTGTCTAGCATCATGTAACACCACATTTTTCTCTTATGAAGGTGTCAATTTGTCTCAGCATGTACACAACGAGATATGGAAAGTATTCAGAAGCTGTGCGGTTAAACTACCTTGAAAAATTTCCTGCAGTTTTTATTGAGATTACCAATACTACACAGAAGGGCCATTGAATTGAATGTATCTGTCTAACATCATTTAACACCACATTTTGCTCTTATGAAGGTGCAGTTTGTCTCAGCATGTACACAACGAGACATGGAAAGTATTCAGAAGCCGTGCGGTTAAACTACCTTGAAAAATTTCCTGCTGTTCATAAAGATTTGGTGGAAGGGGCTAAGGGTCAACTCATCGATCCAAGTTGCATTTTTCTACATTTCTAGCATCCGGTGGTAATGATCCCACATCTACGCTTATGTTTTCACTGGTGACATAAATTTAACAGAAGTTCCTCATGGGTTATTGGCTTCTGTACTGCTTACTGAGGGAATGGTTCTTGATAGTGTGGCTGTTTACATATTGCTGTGCACCAGCATTAAAGTGGTTTTTTGCACTTTGGCCCCTACACCCACTGTCACTGTTACAATGTGAGCTACCTAATGCTGAACCCTCTTGTGGTGCTTTCTATGGTAGTTAGCATTGCTAGGATGTGTTTTAACAGCACTGACATATTTGCAGTACATCCTTGTAACAATGACTTGTGAAAATCCCATTGCCTGCACAACTTCTGATATGGACTGGCCCATTGGTTGGGGCCCAACAATTTTCCCATAATCAATCCATCATACCCATACTGCATTTGATTATTACTAATACAATGAGCATACCTCCTGTAGTCGGATCTCTGATTGCATCATTTCCTTTCCATTTATAGGTTCACATATAGTGCCAAGGTTGCATAACGTAAACAGTCTAACTCAGTTGCTCTCCAGTGAATATTGGTTTTAGAAAACAGTAAGCAATTTTTATATTTTAGTTGTC